>JAODKK010000015.1:14199200-14217583 GCA_026774405.1 Petrocephalus microphthalmus
TCCATTGTGGTGGTGTATAGAGCCAAAAATGTTAGCATTGTGTCGATGTCCCAATATTTATGGACCTGACTGTATATGGTGCACAAACAAATTTACATATGGTACATACATATAGTGCACAGAGGAATATTTATATGGTGCACAGACAAATGTACGTATGGTACATACATATAGTGCACAGAGGAATATTTATATGGCGCATACATATATTACACAGACAAACATACATATGGTCCATAAGTATAGTGAACAGACTAACATATACGGTCAGGAAAACTGTACCCTCAATGGCACAAACTCAGAGTCCCTTTCTGTACCTTTGTACAATTGGCAGACCCTTGAAGGTACAGTACAGCCCCAGTGACGAGTAATTGTACCCTCAAAGATATTTTTTTCTGGCAGTGTCCATATAGTGCCAAGCAGAGAAAACAGTTACTGGGATAATAAGATATTGTGGATTTCCATATGTTTGCTTTGGTTCCTCCAAAAGCCCTTTTTGTACCTCTAAACATATGTTTTGTCTGTTGTGGCAGGAGTTCTATTGGCACCATCCTTGCCCCTTGATCTGCTGCACCTGGCATGCGATTGGAGGACACCAAGAGATTTTTCTCATATGGCTGAAGCAGCCCGCTGTTCGCCATGGAAACGAGGCTATGATCACAGCCTAATGAAATTCAAATCAAGGTCTAAAAATATTGCCCGGCTTTCAGGTCTAACAAAGCACGTATTAAAAATGCTGAGAGAAATTAGTTGAATTTTACTGCATCACACTACAACAAGACATTAGGAAAGAACTGTCTTCTCTTTTTGCCAGTGAATCATTTTAGAAATTAACAATTTTTCACTACATGATGAAATTATTACTGGGAAGCTCCTTTACAATGTTTTCTATTACTTGAAGGTGATAACAAAAAAGCCAGTGTGGTTTGATGATGTTTGCTGTGGCTTGACACTCCGACACATTTTAGGAGACATCGATGCCTGTTTACAATGCAGGTTTTTTGCAGGTTAAAGACAACGAAGAGTTGCTTGTCTACAGGGAAAACATTTATATTATCAGAGTGTACATAATCACCACCAGAATTACTACTCTGTGATCAGTTTATATATTCAGTGACAAAAAAAATTAAGCAGCCAGAGGGAGTCGTACAGCCGTTGTATCCCACAGCTGTTGTAAGTGGCCCTCGAGATCCTGCAGATTGGCACTGGGTCTGAGCTGACGTCTGAGCCGATCCCACACATGTTGGATTGGGGAAAGATTGGGGATCTGGCTAGCCACTGGAGGACCTCAACATGACACAGGCCATCCATAGACACACAAACTGTGTGTGGACGGGTGTTGTCTTGTTGAAAGACTGTACCAGGGTGCTGTCTCAGGAAGTGTAAGACATGCGGACGCAGGATGTTGCTGACGTAATGGTGTGCTATCAGGGTCCCCCGAATCACTACCAGAGATGACCAGAAGTTATATCCTAAGGCTCCCCACACCATGATGCCAGGAGTAAAGCCAGTGTGTCTCTCAGTCCATGCCTCCCGGTTACGGCAACACTCCAAACGCAGCTCTCCCTCTGCTGGTGTTAATGGCAGCCTATGCTTGGACGGTGAACCCGTAGTCTGGCTGATGCCAGTCGTCGAGACATGGTGCGGGATGACACGGGGTGTTGTAGAGAGTCCAATACCAGTGTGGTTGGCAGGCACAGATGTCATTGAGTTCTGTAATGCTTAGCGCATAATATGATGATCCCCCCTTGGTGTGGTCTGTCTTGGGTGACCGGAACCTTCACAACATGCGTGGGTGCTCTCATCTGCCCATTGGCTCCAACATTGGGTGACTGCGACATCTGCATGCCCCACATGCCGGGCATTTGGACGACACAACCACCCGGCCTCATGCAAACCCACAATGCGACCCCTATCAACCCCATCAAGTGATGGTAATGCTGTCTAATGTGTTTACAAGGCATCCTCTGTGTCTGGTGACTAGACTTGCCAGCTCCTTGCAAATCAAATCATTTACATACCCATTGCTGGTCTGCACGTGTACCAAATTACAACCAAATCGGACCATTATAGTATAGCAATGTTTCCTCTAGTGTCCCACACGTGAGTAAAGTAAACTCCCATTGTACAGCAGGATTGTAGGTTCAGACCAGGCCCAGGTGAACCGGTGACACTGCAGGCTGGGTCCCAGAGCAACAGGTGACACTGCAATAATTCCCATGTTATCAGAAGAAGCTCATTGTGATATGAGCCCCAGAATAAAGGGGAGAAACATAGAAGATCCATCCATCCATGCATTTTCCATACCACTAATCCAGTGTACAGTTCTACTGAGCCTGAGGCCTTGCAAAGGAAGCACGCAAATCAGGGGACACCCTGGGTGAGATGTAACCCCATCAAAAACGTAGAATGAAAAGGGTTTCAATAGAATCAGAGAGCAGAAAAAAATATGCAAATAACGTGGCCTGCTCTTTTTTATTGCTGTCTTTGATTAGGCCCAGAAAACAGAAAATATATTTTTACGACCCTGCATAGGACAACTGGGTATTGAAAATGGATGGATGGATTTGTTCTTTCAACGAGAATTACCAAAATACCTAAACATATTAAGAAATTCCTCATCCATAATTTTTAATTCTCTTAATTTGGTTTAAAGTTATATTATGCTATCATATATATTGTAACATTTAAAGTGGAGCGGATTAGAAATACTCATTTTTAAATGACATAGTATTAGTCAGATGAGCAAGACGGAGAGCTGTTTAGAGCTTAGTACATTTTTATCTGGGCAAATTGGAATACGCAACCCCCTCTAGTGGTCACATGCCTTATAGCAGCTCTCATCACTCATCAAGAAATATTCTGAATTATAATATTTATCTTTTTATCTTGTTTGCGATCGTTTTCTTAAGGCTGTACCTCTGACGGCTTGCTTTGTTATAAATGTGCGGATCTTCCCCCGAAATTGATTTCTGGCTACGGACCTGGTTGTGCTTATCGGTGGGGGTCGTAGTCCCTCAACAGTTAAAAGGAAACATATTCAGTTTTCCGCGGGCGAGAAACAATGTAAACAAATTTAATCAATTTCATTGGCTTCCAATAGTCAAACTTGTCAGAAACGGAATAGTTAACGCCCACCATCGGTGAGCTCGAGAGCAGCGGGTGTGTCGCCGTCGCGGATATATGACGTCACAGCGAGCCGCCAGCCGGAGCGCTAAAGTTAAATTTGCCTCAGTGGGTCAAGCGGACCGACGAGAGTTTTTTCAGAAGCTTTATCTTCCGTGGAAATTAACGGTAAGGGAGCAACCGCAATACAGACGCATCTAAAATTAAACGTTTTGTAATTTCTGACAAAAAATACTTCCACCAAATGACTCTTCTTAAGTAGTCACCGAGGAGCATGCTGTACTAGCAGTTCGCAGTTAGCGCAAATTGTGAAGACAGGCGAAACCGAGGATACAAGCAGCAGGTTTGATATTATTTTAGGACATAATATTTCTAGGTCATTAAATTATGTATGTAAATATATATGTACATCAGTTGGCTGTATTTCTGAGGTAAAGGCGTTCTGTGATGTAACTCACTTTTTGACATTGCGCGCCATTTGACAACAGCCAATCAGATCGTCCGGAGCCGCGTCACGTGGCCGGGCTCTTGGTACTCGGGTAGAAGGTCTACTTTCTACGGGCATCTTTCAAAAATAACTAATATATGTTAAAATATTCTACATCGACCTTTGCATACAGAGGATTTTATTTCCCACATATGTTTACAATGGTGTCTGTTTGTTCTGACTTTTTTCTCCCTTTTTTATTTCCCCTTCCGTTGTTCCTTATTATTTTAATTTCATAACATTTGTTGGACTGTTCAGATATCTGTGTGCTTTAATAAGATCTGTATGAACTGGACCGGTGCTGTCCCCCAGTTCTGGAAGTTCTGACATGCTTGGCGGGGCACAGTTTGTGGAGGGCGTCACGCGTCTGGGTTACCCCGGCGCTGAGGTCCTCAAGGGCGAGGACTTTGACTGGCTTTTCGACGTGCCGGAGCTGTGTCCGTTCCTGCGCTTCTTCTGTGGCAGCGTCACGTCGAGCCACGTGCTCGCCCCGGATGAGGTGCAGGCATTCCGGGCGCTGCGTGAAGCGGGGAAGCCCATCCTGGACGAGGCGGCGTTGGCAGAGGCCTTGAAGGCGTGTCAGACGGCCCCGTCTCGGGACCCCAGCAGCCTGGCGGCCTGGCTGGAGGAGGCAGATGTGGCTCAGCTGGAAGAGGAGCTTCAGACCCTACGGCAGGAGAGGAAGCTGAAGCTGAGGCGGCATCGCAAGCTGCAGGTTATGGCTGCCTCACGTGCGGATGCCGCCCTGCGCTTGGCTGACCGGCAGGAGGAGAGCTCTCACAAGCTGAAGGACACTGTTGCCACCCTGGGTGCTGTAAATGCAGAGACCAACTCGGCACTGCAGGTACTCTCGCAGGAGGTGAAGAGGCTGGCTGCCTTCCTGCATATTGACATGGAGGACCGTGCTGCGGCCCCCGCCTCCCAGGTCCCCGGGCCCTCGGTTTTCCTCTCCCAACTCTCCCTGGAGCCATACCTCCAGCAGGAAGAGGCCAACACTAAAACCCTGGCCCTCCTTGCACGAAAGCAATTCTTCCCGGGCATTTTCGATATGGTGGAGGCCTCGAATGCCGAGAACTTCCAGCTGCTGGATCTCAGCAGCTGCTCAGGAGAAGAGGACAGAGGCGCAGAGGAGGCCCACCGCATAGAGATGACGCGGTTGCAGTGGGCCCACGTGGTGGCACAGCACCGGCTTATCCAGAGCCGCGCCGAGGAGCACGCAGTCAGTGGCGGCCTGCAGTGGGTCAAAGAGCGTCTGCGTGACAAAGTACAGGTGAGGGCCACTGGGACAAGATTGTATAGGTGTCATACAGCTGTGTTTTTTTTTAACGGACTACAACTCTGGAATGGTCTTTATAAGTAAGAGCTTGTGGTTGAATAAAAGTGTTAATGGGTGAGTAGTGGCAGGTGAGTTTGTTTTCCCGTTACATACGGAGAGCTGTGTTTTCCTTTTACATGTGTCCTGATGTTCTGCTCTTTCCTCTGCTGTCCTCTCGACTCAGCCACGGGCTTCCGTGGCTGCCCTCCAGGCATGTGAAGCAGAGCTCAGGCAGCAGCTAGGGGTGCTGCAGGCTGAGCTGGAGGCCCTGTCCCAAGGCCGCACGGCGGAGGCCCTCAGAGCGAGCGCCTTGCTGCTCAATGTGCCTGTGGTGCGCGGGGATTTCGACCTCCAGGTGGCGCGCCAGGAATACTACACGTCTCGGCAGGACGGGCTGTGCGGCGTGCTGCTGCGGCAGAAGGCCTCGCTGGAGCTGCTGCAGCTGGCCCACGAGCTGGAGCTGCGGCAGGAGCGGCAGCTGTGCCGGCAGCTGGGAGAGGCGGCCCGCAGGCTGGAGGCAGCGCACGCCGCCTCGGCCCAGAGCCTCCAGGTCTATGCGCAGCCCGAGCTCAGCATCGCACCCAAACCCTGTCCCATTATCAGCGCTAAGGACGCTGCCTTCAGCAGGTACGTGGCTGTCCAAGCTCTCTCCAGCTGCTTTATATGCTTATATGGCTCTTTATCTAGTCCAGGGGTCGGCAACCTTTAACACTCAAAGAAAGAGAAAACGCCGGGAGCCGCAAATTCTTTTTGATATCTAAAATGAAGATAACACTGCATATATTTTTTACCTTTATGCTATGTATAAAAAAACTAGGTGAGTGTGTTACTTATGAAGTTCTATTTATGCAAAGAACATTTTGAACATTGTAAAAAAAAAAAAAAAAAACATGCTGAGTTCTAGGGGTCTCTTTCAAATGAAATAAGAAGCTGAACTTAAAGTATCCATGTAGCAAACCAAACCTGCAGCGTGCCGTAATCCTTTCATCGCCTATAGGCTACTGGAGCATCGACCCGAGTTTAAAAAATAAATGGGAAAAAAAACTATTTCACTGAGCAATGAAAAATACATATTTGTAAATATCTCATTAAAATATATATTTTACCTGGTTAATGGGACTTTTGCTCCTGACCCTCAGCGCACACTGTCTGCAAATCCGGGCTGTAAGATGTCACCTCCATCTTTACGCAGGATTGTAGCTTGATAAATGCACGGCGGTTTGGCGGGCATAATATACCGACTTTTGTGACGCATATTTCGAGCAACTAAAAATTAAACGCATTGTGTTTTAATGTTACAAGATCACAGTAATCTTCAGATTTCAAACTACAATTTTTTTTTAACTAACGAATAAAAATAAGACACTTAAATTGAATGCTCATTATTTATTTTCCAAAGCCACAGGGAGCCTCAGCATAAGGATGAAAGAGCCGCGGGTTGCCGACCCCTGATCTAGACTCTTAAATGGTGTTTCTCACCCCAGTCCTCAGGGACCCTCACACCATCTACATTTTTGGTCCCTTCTGGCTCCCAATACCTGTACCAGGTATTCCGTGTTTTTGATTGGCTGGGAGCTGGGAGAGAGCTGAAACGTGGACTGCCTGGTGTCCCGGAGGACTGGGTTTGGAAACACTGCTGCCAAGCCGTCACTGTTACTTCTCCTGTGGTGGTTAATGCAGACCAGGGAACGGCATAGTAGACATGGCAATAGTGTGACTATACGCTGATTGTATTTTTCGGAAGCCTTGTATAGTTTATCGTAAGCTGGCGCTTGCTTAGCTTTATTCCCTGCTGTTGTACTTAGCCCTGCCTTTGCTGGTCCCTTTTGCTTTGGTCACAGGCTGTACAGGGCCTTGGAGACCGACGGGGGGCCTGAACAGGACCAGCCCTTTCGCACCTACGAGGGGCTGGCCCAGGCGGCACTGCGCCTACAGGAGTCACTGTTGTCGGCCGAGGAGGCTTTGGCCACTGCTGCCCGGGAACAGGCCTTGGGCGCCTCCAGTCTGGAGGGTGACTGCGACATGCTCCGTGGGGCCATGTACTGCCGGCTGCAGCAGCCAGTGCTGAAGCCGCAGGTATGTGCCCCAGCCAGTCAGGAGCTCTGCCCCAATGCACAGGTATGTTCACTCCCCTCCCCTCCCTCTCCCGGCCCCGTCTGAAAACGTTTCCCCGTCCGTGATGCCAGGTAGAGTCCAGAGGTTCCTATCATGCACATTGCGAGGACTGAGTGGTGGCACAGGTGTGGTTTGGTTGGGTTGAGCTGCACCATCCAGCATGAGAGTTTAATGCACGTGCACGCAGTTCCAGATGCTGTATGAATGCCTTGATGGCAGATGTCAGTGAGGGAAATCTGCTGCCCAAAATCCAGTTAGGACTGAACAATACCCCCAGAATGAATCATGCAGCAGTGGGTGGCATTTGATTGATATCCCTCAATCACACTCTCATGTCCTGTTCATACTTGCATTCTGGCCACCAGTGTTTTATGCATGATGGCCTTTAGGGCAAAACGTGGTGCCCCGTGTAGCTCTGTTACACTCACTCACTCACTCACTCACACTCTGCCACTGTGCTTTTGTGTTTTTGTCCATGGACTGTTTGATCAGTCCGAGAGGGCTGCAGACTGCAGTCTAGGGTGGGAAAAAAGCTTCTGTTACTGCCACCTTGCTACCTCTAGCTTTGTCTGAAAGGGCTGTTTGATATAGTGTGTTGGAGAATTACTATATAGGCCAGTGCAGTAGTTCATTAAAACCGCCGAGTACCCTTGAATGTTCCCCCAGTTAAGATGGCTGGGTAATGATGTCCTACCTGCAGGAGCTGAAGGAAAGGCTACAGCAGCTGGAGTCCCAGCTTGACGGCCTCAACAAGCTGATGAAGGAGATCTTGGTGGAGATCCGGAGCAGGCGGGAGCAGCTGGGGCGCAGTTCCGTGCTGCGGCGTGAGCGGGACCTCTACTCCGCCTTCCATTTGGACCCCAAGCTGCTGAGGAAGACTGTGGAGGAGCTGGAGAGTCTCACGGTCCGGCCAGGGAGTCGCCCCTAGAGATCCAGGCCATGATGCCCTGGTCTGCTCTGTGTGTGTGTGTGTGTGTGTGTGTGTGTTTATGCGTGTGTGTTTATGCGTGTGTGTTTATGCGTGTGTGTTTATGCGTGTGTGTTTATGCGTGTGTGTGTGTGTGTGTGTGTGTGTGTGTGTGTGTGTGTGTGTGACAGTGCAGAGACTTAATTTGGGAAGCAGCCTCTGACAGGGAAGCCCACAGACATTTCACTCGTTTGGCTGTTTGACATCAGCCAAGGGCTCCCTGTATCTGCGAGAACATGCCACTTCCTCGCTGATATCTGTTGGGCTGCTTTCGAAGGCAGGAGCCTTCAGAGCACGTTCGCCTCCCTGCCTTGCACATCCACAAACTGCTTTCTTCATACAGATAACCCTGCTTTTAGTCATTCATTAATTAAGCTGAAATGTAACCGTGATCTTAGAGTTTTAGAAGGACCTTGAATGGGTTTTGTTTTTTCTGCTAGTTCTTTCTTTGGTTGTATGCCTTTGTTTTATTCTTCCTAGTAACTGGGCTTCAATCAGAAATAAACTGCAAAGCATGTCCTCATTATTAATGTTATTAGGTTCATTTGCGTTTACCAAATCTTGTGTGCTGCGCATGTCAATTTAGATCTAAAATGTGCTCCGGTACATTCATATACAGCCTGTTTTAATGTACTGTAGTGTTAGCTGTGTTTTGTGGTTGTGCATGTGTTTAATGCGTTATTGTTAAGTTTTTATTCATGTGGCTGTTTTATTGTAATAGATGTACAGGGATTCCACTGATTTACGAGGTTCTCAACATACAGCGTTTCGAGTTTGACGCTAACTCCCATAAAAACTTTTAAAAATTAAGACCTGTTTACGCTTTTAGCGTGGTACTTACGGACTACATGGGTGAATTAGTTTGGCTGTGCGCGGAAGCTTTTTTTTTCTATTCATTTTATTCATTCGTGGTGGCACGATTTCAGCATGTACTTTTCGAAAATGAGCCGATGCAGCAGAGCAAAGGTGGTCATTGCATTTCAGTGTGATGTGGCACAATTTCTTCATTTAATTGTGTGTAATGCAAACCCTTCTAATTGTTTTTCTGGATGGTAGTTAAATAAGATACAAAGCAATAGAATGATGGTTTTGCTTTTCGTTACGTTCCGTTCTCTTTATACACTGCATTTCCACATGGCGAGGTTTCTGCGTGCCGTGCACTGTAAAACAATACATTGCGTTGATTTTCTGTATATGTTGAAGTAGTTTTTGCATTTCAAGGTGGCACGAATCCTCCATGGTTTTACGTTCTTTATGTGTTAAGATCGGTAAGTGACTTAGGCTAGGGTGTGTTTCGACTTACACCAAAATTTGGGTTACATCACTATCGTAGGAATGGAACTGTGTCGTAAACCGAGGACTCCCTGTAGATGGAGGATTTTTAAAGACGGGGTGGAAAGACATCAGGTTGTACTTTTGTGCTAACTGTCTTTATCCCTTACGGTGACTAGATGGAACAGACAGTAGCTGTATGCACATGACTAGTACATTTTTAAAGCTCATCACAAGTATCTTCATCCCTCACTGCTCAGATAGATTCAGGCCTGGCTGACTTCCTGGTCAGGAGAGGCACTGAGGGTTGCTGATGGATCCTTGCAGCCCCTGCAACGGGGCTCTGTCTGCACCTGCGCAGAAGATCTTGTCTGCCTTACGGGCCGAGTACAGAGCTGCAGTAGCCGGCAGCCAGCTGTGTGAGTGTCACTATCCTCAGCGGCTGCCCGTGGCTGTCATGGCGTCAGTCAGGCTTGGTGATCCGCTTGGGTTTTGGCGCCTTATCCCGCCAGGACACCTTAGGCTGCTATTATGTTAGGCAAATGGCAGCATCTTGGTAGGCTAACAAGAGGCACCAGCCTTGGTTGGCATTACATTAAGATAACATTAATTATCGGGGTAGAATGCACTGCCATAGAAGGGGCTGTTATTAAGTCTAAGTAATGTCATGCTTTTCCGAAGGGGCTGCTGGCTGTAGCCAGTATTGTAGTGCAGCTGCTTATCATGGATTCTGTAATGCAGTGAAGACTGGCATTGAGCACTGAGATAAATATACAGTTAGACTGTTCATTTTCATTTGGCAGCAAGGGTGAGGCATGAGGCCTGGAATGAAGTCTGGGAGGAAGGAAGGCAGGGCGTGGAGCAGGAGTTTAGGTAAGATGGCCACCAGCGAGCCGGTGGACGTGAACGGAGGCGCTTGTGGTGGAGCAGTGCCCTTCAGCTTGTGGTTGACATCTCAACATACATAGGGACTGTGAGACTATGCCAGGCCCAACTGCACCGACAGGGAGCTCTCTGCTGCCCCCCTCTGGACCCTGGCGGCCGGAATCCAGTGGGACCCGGTGAGTGTGAGGCTTTTGCGTGCTTACCAGCATGTCATGTATTAAGCCATGATTTAGCAGCACAATCTGAGTACAGTAGAAATGTATCACTTCAGGGGTGGACAGGGACGGCCCATATTTGCCACCCAGCATTCCCAGCCAATGGAACAGGGTGCTCCGAGAAGTGAGACACCCGGATCAGAGACAGAGTGGGGGAAGCACTGGGCATCAGAACCGTTGGGAGACGAGGTGTGGTCCCTGAGGTGTGTGGTCCCTAGTGGGAAGAGGGTGGCCGTGGAGAAACCCGTCCTGCCATCTCAGTGGGCCCTGGCCCACCAAGCCGAGCGGTCCGGCACCAAGAGCCCGCGGGTTGACGCAACCTGGGGTCGGCGAGTGGATTTTGACGGTGCGATGAGGGTCTGGACCCATGATGGAGGGAGACTGGAGGTCAAATCCGAGTGTGCGACGGGGCCCTGTGGCCTGAATAGGTTCAGAAAGAAGGACGTGGTGCAGGGGGCTGCGGCGGAGCGTGAGGAAGGCGAGAGTCGCATGGGTAAGCTGAATGGCATGCTGGGAGTCCGGCCAGCCCATTCGCAGCAGCATTACAGGGGACGTACGGTGGTAGCTGTACATCTCTGGTTACAGCTGATCGATAAAGAACATTCAGACCCTGAGGCTTCTGGGTGCAGGACAGCTTGATGTGATCCTTCTCAGAAAAGGCAGCACCTTACAGGCCCAGGGGATGTGCGGTTATATTGTGTGGCCGATAAATTCCTTAAAATGCATCATGATCTGATCCACTTGCTGTGCCTGTTTCTCTGGTGCTTCCCTGTGTTCAGCCTTGACTGATGTACAGGCTTCTGGGGAAGGAGCAGCGTCATCGCATCATGGGAAGGAAGCCGTCAGCCAATCGGAGGCGCTCACGGGACGAGCTGTCAGCCAGTCAGGTTCCTACTTCTCCTTTGCATCCTGACCCGCCTGGTAACAGCCCAGAGGCTCAGAGAGAGCCTGTGTTGGGCGTATGATCCGCTCGCTCTGTGACATTTTAAAGGTGTCTGCTCATGTCCCTGTTCTCCGGAGCCTCTTAGATGTAAGTGCGCTCACTGTCAGGCAGGAGGGAAACTGCAGTGAACGACGTGAGAGGCCCGTGTCTCTGTGCGGTTCCAGCACCCCCTGTCTACCTCCTCCCGAAATGCGCGGTGTTACGTTGAGGGCCAAGTGCGCGGAGGTTTTCCCGGAAGAATGCCTTGCCCCCTCTGCAGAAACTCTTGCATGTCTGTTCAGCTGATTCTACCGAATTAGCCACAAGGTGGCGATAGAGCTAAAGATAAATTTCAGGTCAGGCAACATAATTCAGTGGCTGTCTTGTTTAATTTATCCCTGTGGCTGTCCTGCTAGATGTGTATAAATACATAAACAGACAGAGATTCACATTTAACTTGGGAAAGAGATGAAAGAACACCCATTTGGGGGGGGGGGTGTTATGCTCAAATAGGGCTTTGAGGTCAAATTTATGTACCGTATTAAAAGGATATATTTTGCTTGTACACTTTAATACATTTTGAGGAGTCGTGCAGCTTTACACTTAATGTTTATTTAAGATCAGTGTTATTTATTGAGTTATTAGGGTTCTTCATGGTTGCTAATTTAAGGACAGATAAAAATTCGGACTCCCCAAGTACTGTCTTAGAAATTAGAAACTGTTGGTTAGGTTAACTGTGCAATTAGTACTTTTGTAAGTTACGTGAAGGTGGCAGAGCGCTGTAGACGATGTCTGATGTCCGCTAGCTACTAAGGTCTCTTTGGGATAGTTGTTGAGGTGACCCCCTCAGCGCAGGCTGTTATATAAGGCTGACAGTCTGAGAGGGACAGAGCTCCCGGTTTCTGGGAGGTCTCTCAGGGCCCTGTAGGTAGCTAGCCAGCTGCTGATCCAGCGACCCGGGCGACCGGCTGAGTGTTTGGGGGCAGGGGTGTCAGCCTGCCTCAGCTCGCATCACCACCCCGGGGGGCAGGGGGGGGGCTCTGCGGCAAGGCGGCGAGGCCGCCAGCGGGGGGGCGCGCTGCCTGGGAGACTCCGGTACAAACTGTTTGTTCCGTCGAATTGATAGCTCAGTAAATGTTCGCAGGCTGTCTGCACTCACTTGTACCTCTCCGCTGTGTCCCCAGTGTCTCCTGCGGCATGTCAGCCAGGCCTGGACCTACGTCACAGGGACGGGCCTCTGCTTTCCAAGCAGCCCTGCACCCCCAAGCTCAGAGCCGAGGTATTAACCAGAAACGCGGGGTCACTTAACACTGAGCCGTGTGTGACAACGAGCGCGGGCACATCACTATAGGCTACATGAGCAGCAGCGTTTAATAACAGCATTTAGCCTCTGAACAGTCGCTAGCTGGGCCTAATGTCCGGAGTCCCCAGCGGTGGTCCTGAGAGCTGTTGCCACAGATGACCATCTTGGTGTCAAAACTGTACCCATGTGCACGTTTTCAATTATCAGGCAAATCAGGGTTTTAGTCCCATTACAGTGTGGAGCCATGTGGAGAGAAGCAGAGCCAGAACAGATGTGGTTAAAGGTCTCGTGTAAAGCTGAACTGCAGCATTTTATTGTGGGGCAGTCTCTAGTTAGCTTAGCTCCCCTCTGAGGTGGTAACAGCAGTGTGCTGTGTGAGGTTCAAAGGCTGCATTCAGGGCTGGGAAAATGCAGAACGGGAGCGAATGGTGCTTTAATAATCATGACATGCAAATGAGCCAGTTGTCTTCTAAAGAACTATCTGCACACCCCGAGAGTTCTGCTGCTCTAGTTATGGTGTCCCAGCCAGGGTTCCTAGAGCAGGCCGGTTCCCTTCCAGACCGCCCCATTGTGCCCGACAGGAAGCGGCACGCTGGGTGAGATCCCCTGTGGAATCGGAACCCACAGAAAGCCGGGATGCTGCAAGTGCCCGGCTGTTACGTGATTGTGCCCCACTTTCCAAACAAGGTCACTTGGTGCGGGGCTCTACCGCCACAGACACAAAAACGCATGGCAGCCTGTTTCGGTTTTGTTGCTGGTAACTGGAGAGCTCACTTCTTCGCAGAGGCTGACTTGCCGTTTCCCACAAGGACGCATGTCACATGCAGCTCAGAATGGAGTGAAATGCCCCCCCCCCCCCACATGCCTCCTTCCCACACACGCACACTCAGGGACGCCTGTCTGCTCCGCATGGGAGACGCACTGTCTGCAGCGGCTTCGGCTAGGTCCGCTTTCCCTGTGAGATGTCCGGTGCACCCATCCCCCCACATGCCTCCTTCCCACACACACCCAGGGACGCCTGTCTGCTCCGCATGGGAGCCCCACTGTCTGCAGCGGCCCCGGCTAGGACCGCTTTCCCTGTGAGATGTCCCGTGCAGGCCCGTGCCCACTCACGGTGCATGACGTTGCAAGAGATCTATGCAAGTGTCGCCCCTACCAAGAGAAAGCAAAGGGTTTTGTGTGATGCTGCTGAACTGAATGATTAGCTAAAAGGCCCGATTCTAACTTGGAGCAAGCAAGGGTACCATTGGTGACCTGTCTCAAGTCAGGATCTCACGGTTGTGCTCTGTCCACATGCATTAGTCAGGGTTCGAATTAGGTAGGAGGGCTCAGATTGCTCAGGATGGCTCTTTGTCTGTGTTTGGGCCAGTATAGTCCACCAATAGCAGCCCTGTTAGTGTCTCATCTCTGTGTAGATCTGCATTGCACAGGGCACTGTCCAGGAACAGATTATGACAGTTTGTAATGAGATGCAGCACGTGGTGTTTGACTTGCACTTTTTCTTTGTTTGTGTTACTTGGAGTTTGAATATCTAATTTAAATGACTGGAGTGTCTTGTGAAGAATCTTTGCAGTTGCATCCGTCAAGCAAAAAGGCAGGATTAGTTACTCAAAGAACCCATTGGGACAGAAGCACATTCAGAAGGAAGTCACCTCCTTTGGCCCATCGTGTGCTTGTAAAGGGTGGAGTTAAAATTAGATGTCTGTTTTTATCTCTCTCACTTTTACTCTCTGCCGTTGGAAGACCGTGAGGCTACGTTCATTAGACTGTCTAGAAGTATGATTTCACATATTTAGAAATCTGTGCTGTGTCACAGAGTAAGTCAAAATGGGTTTCCTCTTTTTAGGATCTGAAAATGGTTTCATGAAATTGAATTCCTTGGTGGAGTGCTAAGGATGGGGTGCTTGTGTCAATCTAGAAACGTCTGGGACAGATTCACATTGCTGCTGAAACTTCTTTTATTGGTATCGAACTGTTAAAATGTTCTTAGTCACTAAGGATATTAAGCAGTTGTATTTGTTGCTGGCCGATATTGTCAGAAGATTTGAATAGGCCGTTAATTCTTAAAGGGCCTGATGTTAATGTTAATTTCATGATTAGTTTACACTGATTTGGTGCTGCTGTAATAAGAGGAAAACTATGATAGAACGAGAGCATTTCTGCTGATCTTTGTGTACCCCATCCTCTGCCTACTTTGGCCTTGCCTCTGCATTGCTCTACCAGACAGGGCTTTTTTTTCTTTTCTCACCCTGACCTCTGTTTAGCTTGGGAATTGAACAGTCTTTTTAACAAGCATATCAAGGCAAATCAGGAAAAAAACAACAATTTAGGTATTTTAGAAAATTAAGCGGAAATGTTTGATTTCTCATTAGAATTAGCATTACATGTGACGTTACATGCTGCTTCTATGTAGAGCCGCGTTTGTATGGAGAGTCATGTGACCATAGACAGTCGATGTGTGTCTTGGTCTGGATGACTCTGATAAACACTCGGGAATCTGTGTGCGTGCGCACAGCGCTCCTTCTGCACTGGAGTCCTTTGAGTTGCCTTGTCTGGGAGTCTGCAGATAAGGAAGTGTAGGCTTTACTGCTATCTCTTACATAAAAGGGCTATAGGCACACCATTATTACCTTCTTTTCTTCTGAGATTCCGTTTGAGCTAAATAAAGTTGCCTTTGAGGTTCAGTAGCGACAGCAGGAGCAAACTCCCCAAAATAACCGCGGGGGAAACTACCTTAGATAACCTGCTTGTTGGCTGTGGCCAGAGTGAGCCTGAGACACAAGACGCAGCTCCCCCTGCGCGGTGGGCAGAGATTATATAAATGTATATATAAATGTCTCCTCCGTCACCTCTGCTGAAGGCCTCCGCTGACCTTTTGTTCACTAAAAGTCTTGTCTTGCCCAATGCATTCAGTCAGCTCCGAGGAGTAACTAAAGTAATGCCCATTCTTGTTTTTGGAGGATAAAATAAAGAGGCTGTCACATATTGTTGCTTAAACAGAACATATATGCTTACATTTACATATAACATCTTAACATCTTATGCTTGCTGTTAACATAAATTTAAATGAAAATGCTAAATTTATCTTTGCAAGGTTTATATTTAACATTCTAATATAAGGAATCAGGGGGATTATTTAATCAAGTCTGAGTGTGGTTTAATCTTGTTCTTTTTGCTTTGAATGAATGCTGATGCTAGTGGTTTAGTCTGGTGCCTTTTTACACTCGGTAACTTCGTCACTTTCCTCAAATTGGGCCTCAGGGAAATGTATACATTCTGAATTTGGAAAGGTGTAGTATCACTGACAGGCTGTAGAAGTCAGTCTTTTTAGGAGTGTCACCCTGACAAGGTGATCCTGTCCCTCGTCTGTCTGTACTGCACAGGCCAATGGAGGCAGCAGTGAAGAGCTAGCATGCAACACTGATGTGAGTCTGGCTGCGTCTGGCGTGGGAAACGGCCCGTCTTCACTGGTCCGTGCCCCACCTCAGCATGTTGGCTGGAGCGCTGCCATTCACCATGGCTTTCTGAAGAGGAAGCAGGTCCCTCCTGCCCCTAAGAAGGCCGTGAGGTGGGCGCCCCCGCCCTCCCAGGCGGCTCGTCGGCCAGGAAGGCAGACGTCACAAGGTGCCACACGCTGGCACAGGGGGACGGCACGCCTTGTGGCAGCTGCCCAGGGACTGAGAAATGGAGGTGGCTCAAAACCAGGGCTCGCTGTGCAGTATGAGGGCAGCGGGGCAGCAGGAGCTCCCCGCAGGGAGGCGTCTCCCAGACCGCCGCTGATCCTGACTTCTGACTGCGGCGCGCGCGACGTCTGCCGACTGAGTGAGGAGGAGCGCGCCCAGCTCCTGCAGGAGGTCAGCCAAGTACCAGCGCTGGCCCTCACTCTGCTTTACCAGGATGGCAGCACCCAGCTGGGCCCGGAGCAGGTAAACGGAGAATCGCCCAGAATCGCAGTCTGGGTGGAAGCGGGCAGTCTGGCCCGTGGGTGATTTCATGGATGTGGGACGCACACATGCCCAAGTGGCCAACCTGAAGCCTGTAGGGTTTCCCCTTCAGAAGTGCTGCCCCCCTGTCTCCGGTATCCTGGTCCTGTTAAAGCCGGAGCCTGACCATAGCCCTGCTGCAGGAGATGGCCTTATCTACCTGAGGCTGGACCAGCAACTAACAGATCCAGATCTGGATCTCTTTACCAGGTCCGGAAGAGGGAGCCCTTGATTATCGGGGGGGTGGGGGGGATTTATTATGGCATTTCAATCGAAACGGCGGTTATGGCTCTGCCCTCAGGGACTTGCTCCTGGAAATGGTGACTGGGGTCCACAAGGCTGTCTGCTACAAGGCTAAAGAGCTGCTCCGAAGCGCCCTCCAGCACTGCGGGAGGCGTCTGAGCTGGAAGCAAGGCAGGCCAGTGGGGCTGGTCGGGGTTACTCAGGCATAGAGAAGCCATTCTCCTGTGTAGTACCCGCCCAGCATCTTCAGCAGCATAGTGGTTAATGAGTCAGAACAGAGAGACTGAGCGTATTGACCGTCCCCCTCTGTGCCCAAGTTTCCCGCTGCTGCTTGCTGGACCCCCAGATCGCGGCCTGGCTGCTCGACCCCTCCAATTCTGCCTCCAGTTTCCCGGCCCTGGTGACCAGACACGGCGCAGGCCTGGGGCTCGGCCCCCCGCTGGGAGAGGTGGGCCTGCTTCTGTCTCACTCTTGCTGGCCGTGGGTGTACAAGCGCTGACCCTGTCTGCTGTCGTGCCGCTGTCCCCCTCAGCTGTCCAGCATGGTCACCAGCCTGACTCTGTTGTACAGCCTGATGATGCACCTCCACTCCAGCTTACAGGTGAACCCCCACTGGGCAAACACCACGCCGGTTTCCCTCCCATGATGCCGAGCTCCGCACTGTGGGGTGGCACTGCCTTGACGTGCAAGCTAAACCTTAAATCCTGTTCCCCCCGCCGCAGACCCGCGGACTGACAGAGCTCTTCTCTAGCCTGGAGCTGAGTATGATCCCGGTGTTGGCAGGTGAGGTGAGGGGAGGGGAGGGATGCTCTGTTATGCCGCTTAGTAGAGGCAAACGGCCACTAAGGTGCGGCAAGCACATGCCAGTCAGTGTAAGGGAAAATGCTGACGAGTGCCATAAGACCACAGAAGCGCCTGGAGCAGGGTGCAGGGTGTTCTGGACGGATGGGGGACTGGTACCTGTCCTTCCATGTAACCCTTGCCTGCTTATAGGACAGCGTAGAGCCAGAATCTGAGGGGTGACTGCCGTGGGTCGGGGCACGGGCAGACGGCAGAGCTGGGCAGTGGGGATCTGCTTTCACAGCAAGCTCAGGGACCTGTTGATCTGTGGTGTCTGAGGCAGTTTGTGTTCTGCACAGCAATGGAAAGCCACAGGATCCATGTGGACGAGGATGCTTTGAAGAGGACCTCTGAGCTGCTGGGGGTAAGGCTTGTCTGTGGCATTGCATTTTTAGGAACCCTGCATATAGATCCTTCTATTGCACTGCGTACTCTGCGAGGGTTACTCAGAAACTGAAATAAGGACCATATTTGGCAATGAGGTCACTTATCTATATTGTTTCAGCCTGTTAGGAATGCAGACTTGTGCTTATGGCCTGTTATTAATGTGTGCAGGTGGGTTTCATTGTGTATGCTGCCGTGTGCTGACGGTATGACCTGTGCAGTGTCTGTGTATGCTGCCGTGTGTTGACAGTATGACCTGTGCAGTGTCTGTGTATGCTGCCGTGTGTTGACAGTATGACCTGTGCAGTGTCTGTGTATGCTGCCGT
>JAODKK010000015.1:14229579-14239692 GCA_026774405.1 Petrocephalus microphthalmus
GCATTCCTGAAGCCCGCCGGGTCGGCGTGGTGACCTCGGGCCACAAGGCGGGAAACCGCATGAGGCGCGGCCTCCGGCATGAGGCGGAGCTGTTCCAGAATGCATCAGCAAGGTTAGCCGACGTTGCCCCCGGCCCCGATGCGTCCTGATGTGCTTAGGGAACGGACAGGATGTCACTGAGCCCAGGGGTCACTGGGGACGGGTGCCTGCCTGCCGCCTCAGGCTCCGTTTCCTGTGCAGCTCCAGTAACAAAGAGCCCTTTGAGTGGCAGGCGGGCCGCTCGGCACGTGGCAGTGCACCACGCAGGGGCGTCCTCATCCCATGCAGGGGGGCTGGGGGGATGCCCTGTTTGGAAGTCTTGCCCACCTCGGTTCACAGTGTCCCCGTTTGCTGATTCGAGTGCAGGAGCAGGAGAGATGGAGGCCCTCGGTACTTTTGAAGCCATAATGAAGCGTTTTTCTGTCAATTCAGGCAATTCAGAGGTGACCTTTAGCTTGAGTCCTCACTCTCATCGACTTGTGCTGAGCACCAGTGACACATCCTCTGGGGTTCACTGCCTCGTGCTGTTTGCTTATGCGTGTTCCTCCCTCCTGCAGTTAAGTCCTGAGCTGCTTGGGATGTGGCAGGCGTTCAAGCAGACCTCGCAGCTCCTGGCTGCTCGAGCCGCGTCCTCTGTGCGCCTTTTATTGCCCGTAATGTAGCGCCCTGGGAAAGTGTTGTGTTTTTCCCCCTGGTTTCCGCCTAAGCGGCTCATCGGCGCCTCGCGCTTCTGCTCGCTGGCCGTGTGAATCGGCTCCTTTGTGCCGCGGGTGCGATTTCATCGCAGTGTGCCTTTCCAGCGCTGACCGCCGCCACTGCTTCTCTCCTTTCAGAACTTCCAAGCTCTGCCTCGGCGGCCTGTTCGGATCGCCAGGAAGCCGGACGTGGAAGGTGAAGCTGCCGGTGTGTCCTGCAGGGTGACAGAGGGGACAGGAGTGTCACATCTCGCAGATCGGGGGGGGGGTGCCAAAAGGCCCGATGGCCTCCCGTGCCGACACCGCTCTTTCAAAATAAGAACCCTGAAAATGTGAGAGGTCCGGAAGCAGTGACTCAGCAGAACCCGCGCAACGGAAGGTCATGTAACCTTTCCATTTTTATGGGACCCTGTATCTGGCTCTGGTTTTTGGCCCAGGCTGATGTGATGGATCACAGAGGGGCTGGTGCCAGGTGCCTGATACAGCCCCTACTTTCTCCCAAATACAGTATCAGGCAAAAATCTGCACACACCTACTTGTTTTTCAACAAGACAACAACCTCAAGCACACCTCGAGGTTTGGTAAGTGCTGTATTACCCTGTGAACACGGATGGGGTAGAGTGCTGTGACGGATGACCTGGCCCCCACAATCCCCCGACCTAAACCCTGTTTTGGGATGAGATGGATTGAAGGGTGAGAGCAAAACTTGTTCACAGAAGTTGTGGGAACTCCGTCAGGACTGTTGGAGAAGCATTCCAGGTGGCTACATATGGAAGCTGGCCGAAAGAATGCCAAGGGTCTGCGATGGTGTCATCGCAAGCAAGCAAAAGCGGGCCATTTTGAAGAGTCTAAAATCTGAAAAAATCCTGAGATGTTGAACTCTTCTCTTAGTCATTGCAGTATTTGTTGCGTATTACCTGCCTTAAGGTCTTTTACTGTTTAAGATGAATAACATAGCTAAAATAGAGACAAATGTATTCCAAGCAGGTGTGTCCAGACTTTTGACTAGTAGCTGCTCTCCTGCAGTTATTACTTACTTTATGGAGCCCAAACCACTGTCCAGGGCCATCGATTACGCTGTCACCCCCCACCTGGTCCCTGGTAATATTCAGGAGGAGGGCTCTCCATCACCCCCCCTCCATCACTGCTTTCTTTTTCGTTCTTGAAAGATGATGACTTAATTATTTTTCTTCTCTTCGTTTAAGAGAGGAGCTGTCCCCTAGTTAACTTCTTGTACTAGCCATATTTATAGAACATCCAATTAATTAAAGTACAATGTGGCAAGACTTTAAACGCTGCGAAATAAGCCAGAAGGAACTGGAGGACTGTTTAACTGTTTAAGCAGAACTCCAGCTTCCCCGCAATGGTGGGACTGGTCCAAACACACAGGCTAGCCGTCTGGCCACACAGGCCAGTGTTTTCACTTAGTGTTGTAGTGACCTGGAAGCTGTGCAGAGTAATAGGGGTCGGTGTGTCATGCGTGATGGAGAGATCGTTCGTCCGTGCACTATGATAAGAGCTCGTGTCATTATTTTGCCTTGATGACAGCGGAGTGCTCTGTCTGGTCCTCCAGGAGCTGCTGTGGAGATGGTGACGGTCCATCCTCGCTCCATGTTTCACCCCCAGGAGGGCTGGACCTTCTTGGCCGCAGGTGTGTAGTTTTCAGTAGCAATTACCTACATCCATCCAATCCATCCATCCATGTTCTGCCACTTATCCTGGTCTGGGTCATGGGGGCAGAATTCTGAGCCGGGGTGCCCAGCCACCTCCTCAAGCTCCTCCTCCAGCATGTCCTGGGTCTGCTCTGGGACCTCCTCCTGGTTGGACATGCCTGATGCACCTCCTCAGGGAGGTTTCTAGGAGGCATCCGAAATAGATTCCCGAACTACCCCAACTCCTTTCGATGCGGAGGAGCAGCAGCTCTGCTTTGAGCCCCTCCCGGATGTCTGAGCCCCTCACCCTCTCTAAGGCTGAGCCCAGACGCCCGGCGGACAAAACTCATTTCTGCCGCTTGTATTCGCTACTCAATCTTTCAGCCACTACCTAAAGCTCTGTGAATAACATTGCTGGATCACCAGCAGGTGTTTGATTAATAAATCATATGTCCATAATCTGCAAATCTGCATCATGGCTGCCGGTACAATGTGTCTGAACACATGTGAGTGGCGAAACGACCCGTGATGAGACATGAGTCTCTGCTGTATCTAACAAGGGGCTCAGTTGGCGTGCTCTGGGAAGCCTCCATCCCTGTAAGCCAAATCCGTGGATGGAGGGCTGCCAGGGGCGGAGGCGAGCTCTCACCTCAGCATGCGGGAGGGCCGCCAGGCCCTCCTTTTTGGCCGTGCCCTTGGCGGGGCCCGCAAAGGCCTAAGTGGAGGTTCGGTGTCTGCATTTCAGGGCATAATGGCTTTGGATTTCCTTCTGATATCCTCGTTTCTTCCTACAAAGACGTAACTTTGTGTGTGTGTGTGTGTATGTGTGTGTGTACGTACTCACGCGGGGGTATGTTGCTTTATCGCTTGTTAGGACATGGCTTGTTTTCAGGTCCCTACAATATAAACCTCAATTTTATAAAAATTTGTGACTGCAATCAAAGCAACTACTCTTGTATTTTGTTTATTTTTTTTAATTTTATTTTTGGTTAATGTTAGGGCTGGATTAGCATTAGGGTTTTCCCTAGAGTGAGAGGAGTGTATGAACTGTTCATGTGTGAATGTGTCCTGCCACTGTGTGACTTCAGGAGGCTTGAGGGAAAGTAACATTTCATATTGATTTCATAGGATTCCAGTAATGAAGGCATGAAAAATATTTTTGTAATTGATGCCTACGACCACATTAAAACATTTCTGTAGTGCACCAATAAATAGAAAGCAGTCTGTTTTTCTTTAACATTCATAAATGATTTAAAATAGTTATTGGTGTGAAACATTCTGCGTAAATGTTTTTATTGTTGTTGTTATTATTTATTGATTGTATATTTATTATTTTTAATTGTTTGGGAGTGACTTAAAAACCCTAACAGTTACTTTTAGAAAATGCAACTGTAACCAAACATGACCTGGGAAGCCTGTCCAAAAGTCAATGCCTGATGCGATGATGCATTTCCTGCAAGCTTATAATAAGAAGCGGGAGGAGGCTCCTGCAAATGGTAATATAAGCTGGTGCAGTGCCCAGGGGAACCGGGGACGGCTCGGCTCGAAGAGGACATGTCGCAGGGAGCATGTAGTTAATGAAAATCAGTACAATGCAGTCAGAGGCAAGATAAGTTACTAATCACTATCTATTTGGTGATATCAGATCCCATTGCAAGAAAGGTATGTCAGAGAGATTACAAAATTATAGTGTGAAATGCAATACAACTTAATAAAATATTGATAGAGGTATATTTAGAGACATGTTTTATCGGACTGTAAATAGAGTTCCCCGTTTCCAAGCTGGGTGCTTTTTGTGGGCTGTTAGACTTTATTTAACATGATTATTTTTAAGTTGCCGTTGCTAAGCTTGGCCTGCCCTCTCAGTCAGAGCCACTTGAACCCGCTGCACTCTCCTGACTGCTCACCATTGGCTGTGAGATTCTTTAACAAGGACGGTAATGAGGGGCAGAGGTCACATTCCATTTTCTGAAGGAGCCATCCCCTATATGGTGGCTCACACTGTTGCCGCTCATCTCCAGGGTTGGGGGTTTGAATGCCGGTTCTCCTTTGTGTGTGTGACTTTGCACATTCTCTGTCCTCTCCAGTGCAAAAATACGCAGCTGGCTTATTCGGTGCCTCGTTACTTCCCACAGTGTGCGTGTGTATGTATGTGTCCATGCGATGGATGGGCATCCCGTCCAGGATAGAGCCCAGCGTCTGCAGCCTGTGATGGGCTCCAGGCCCAGACGTAACCCTGACCAGAATAAGTAGCTGCATGGTGTTTTGTAGCAACGCGATTCCCTGGTTTCTTCTCATTCGCTGTTTCTCTTCACCTGAATACTCAGCCAGAATGTGTGGGTGGTCAGGCGATGACTCGCGATCTACTCCTCCATGAGCTCAGGAGTTTCAGCGTTTGACGTCAACGCAAAGCCTCTGGGCTGCATGTAGCATCCAGCTCTTAATGATGCAGGCGGTGGGCCAGAGTCTCAGCCCGAGGGTGAACCCGCGCTCGGCGCCACACCGTAACTGCCCAGCGTGTCATGCGTGTCTGCCATGCAGGATGTGGACTGGAGATGGGTGATGGAGATGATGTGCTTCTCCCTGTGCCCAGACTTCTGCCAGGTGGAGCTGCGTCTCCTGGCCCACCTGTCCTCAGACCCTGAGCTGCTGCATGTCTTCCAGGACCCCGAGGCTGATGTGTTCGCCATGCTGGCTTCCCAATGGTGAGCCCATGCAAGACCCTCTCTTTATTTGTTCTTTATTTATTCTAAGCTGCTGGCTTCGTGGGTAGAATCCCCCCCCCCCCAGGAGTGTCTGCTCTTTGCCACCCTTCGGGGCGAGGTCTGTCACCATGTGTCTATGTGCCTAGTGAGAGTGCTGGGCTCGGGACGGCTTTGGGGGTCCTGGGGCTGGGTCTCTCTCTCTCGGGCCTGCAGGGCTGCCCGCCAGGCCTGACCTGTACTGCCAGTTCAGGGCTTCTTCCCTGTGATTAATTGACTGAAATGGCTGATGGCTGCATTTCCTTTACCTCCTTCAAGGCAAAAGAACAAGGAATGCAGAGAGATCGGTTCCCGGTGATTTGTTACGGTGTCAGCTGAGAACGCAGCATATTTCACAGGCGGGGTTGCCATGTCGACCACCATCATGGCCACCACTGTGTACGTTCTGGCTCCTCTGTCCTGAAACCCGGAGACTGCCCATGACTCACTTGTCTGTGGAAAACAGCAGGATGTGGGCTCGGTATCACGCAGGGGTCTCATCTCCAAGGTGTCCTGGCCCACGAAATTAGCTCTTACTCCTTCTTTGCTCTCACTATCTGGCTTTCAGCAGTGTCCAGCAGGTGGCACCAGCCAAACTGGTCTTGCGTGTGTACATACACATCTGTGAAATCCCGTCCGTCTGAGCTCACATGCACCCTTCGCTCCTTCTGCCGGGGTTGTGAAAATGGACACATGGTTATGATGATGGCGCGTCCTGCTGTTTGTCTTTGGCGCACGCGAGGCGGCGTGAGAAGCCGTCGGAGCTGGAGGCACAGCTGGACCTCTGCTTGTTTTTCTTGTCCTCGTTTCTGCTCCTTCTGAAGGTGAGCTGAGGGCCACAGTCATAGATATTGCTTGCAGACTACGAGGCCCGTAGCCACAGAAATGGCCGAATCCCCCGGGCTGGATCGGTATATACTGGAGAGCATTCCTGTGTCTGCGGAGATGGTGTGCAGGGACTGGCGGGCTATGGACGGCACCACTGACGAGGACCCGTGAGCGTGGTGGTAATGAGACTCCTCTGGCCTTCACACTGGCCCAACAGGAGTCCCAGCTTGTTGCCAAGCAGCGTAGCCGCCGGCTGTGCCTGCTCGTCATACGGCCCCCTTTGTGCTCACTGTTTTCACATCACTCGCCCTGTCGGGGCGCAGGGCCGCCTCTCGTCTGGGTGTCCGCCTGGAGGATTGGCCTCGGCGTCTGGCTTCGGAGCATGCCCCCCCCCCACACACTCACACACAGAGGCATTTCGGGCCAGCGGGATCGATGCGGCTGTCTGTGGCAGTAGTGTGTCTAGGCCGACACCGAGAAGCAGAGGGGGGTCAGAGACAGCAGGTGGCGGGGAGCCGTACTTGGCAGGACTTACACAGCTGTGTGGACGGGAGCCAGAAGGTGCGAGTGCAGCAGGAGCCTTCTGTGTTTCCTGAAGAGGCTGCTGTGTGTGTGTGTGTGTGTGTGTGTGTGTGTGCGCGTGCGTGTATGTATGTGTGTGTGTGTATGAGAGAGAGAGGCACTTTCATTAAGGATGGATGTATCATCGGCGGGCATGTGATGCATGAGACACGGCTTGGGTTCCCTGCCGGGAGGAAAGGTGCCCTCTAGGTGCCCGGCTGCAGAATCAGGGATGGGTGTTCTTCATTTTGGGCCACCGTATCGCCCTCCCATTACAGATGGGGCCCTGGGAGTGACAACACGTCCCCTCTGGAGGGCCGACCCCGCCGCCGTCTGGCTGGGCTCTCGCTCCCCCCTGAACGCTTGCGCTCTTGTTGGATTTTCAGGGCCACTTCAGCTGTCGCTTTCACCCGTGCGCCCGTGTCCCAGATCTGATCAGCTTCATGGTGGAGGTGTATAGAGGACGCTCCTGGTGCTCGTGTGTGTCGCAGCTGCTGGGTTTTAGCCTCATTCTCATGTTGCACTCTCTTGTTTTTCGATTGCAATATCAGAGATATCTGTACCAAACTCGCTAGCAGGAAACATGAAGATACGCAGCGTCGGTAACTGATTACATCTGTCATGAACCTGCTATAGATGTCCAAGGCCGCCGCACAAGGTTACCAGCCCAAGGCTGCTGGCATAGACAGGCACGTCCAGCTCTTTGCCACTGTGCTTCAGGCCGGTGTTCAGGCTCTTGTGCAGCCAGGTGGCATACCTTCCTTCCCCCAAAGCCCTCACATCGAATCTGCACCGCTCGGCACCGGCCAGACGGTCAGGGACACTCGGCACAAATCGAATTAGCGGCAGAGACAGCGAGGACATCCCCCGGTTTCCTCTGCCTGTTTGCTGTGGCTCTGGGGGTGGGTGTCTGGCGGTGTCTGACAGGGGGAGGGGGGTGGTTGGGTGGGGAGAGGGGGGGAGCTTAGGGAAAAAACACTCACGTGTACGTCTGTGCTGTCTGCTGTCCCGCGCCTCCCAGAGCAGAAATCAGATGAGGACTCGACGTCACTCTGCAAACGTGACCCGTGTCAGACACCCTGGGCTGCTAATGAGGAAACCCCAGGAGTAAATCGCAGGCTAATACAGGATTACGTCATGTCGGGACGCCACCAGGGCTGGGAGCGGCGCCGCTACGTTACCGTTAGCTCAGCGCGGGGGTCAGGGATGGGGCTCTGTCCTCGCTTAGGGTGACTGAGAGGAGTGGCTGGCTCAAAGACCCAGAGCTCCAGAAGAAGTGGGAACCAGGCCACGACGTGGCTCACGTGATGAGCTGGGGGCCAGATGAGTTTCATAAAATCCACAGATGTCTGTTGTGTTGTGTGACTTTATCACAGGGGCAGGCAGGTAGCGTAATGGTTAGGGACACAACCGTGCAAACCGTGCCGGTTTGACTCCCCGACCCGCAAGTACTGCTAAGGTACCCTGAGCAAGGTACTGTCCCCACACACTGCTCCCTGGGTGCTCATGTAGCTGCCCACTGCTGTGCCACAATGTCACATGGGTTAAAAGCAGAGGACACATTTCGTTGTTGTGCACTCTGTGCTGTGGCATGTCAACAATGATAATTAATCACCTTTCAATCATCTTTCATGTAGATGGTGGCTGGGATCTATCCCAGCTGTATGCTGCCCCCTTTAGGAGGAGACTCGCAGAAAGCCTCTCGACTCCATAGATATTGGTGTATGTGTGGGAAGTCATCACCGTGTTATGTGAATGGCTGTGCTGTGAGCTCTCCCTCAGCTCCGAGGTTATACTGTATCATTTCCATGTGCTGACCACGGCTGGGTGCTCCCTGTGTACCATCTCTCCCCCCACCCCTTTCTGTCCCGGCACACAGGCATGAGGTACCTATGGCCCAGGTGAGCCCTCGGCATCGGGAACAGGCCAAGCGCGTCGTCTACTCTGCGGTGTACGGAGCAGGTGAGGGCCCGACTCCCTATATGGGGAAGCCTTGCTTATTTGCGATCACATGATAGGCCGATTAAAATCCTTTTAAAGCAGTGTCTCTCAACTGGGTCCTCGGGAACCCCCGGGAAGCCCACCTTTTTTGGACTATCTGGGAGGGAGCAGAAATGTCAACCACGGAGGAGCGGGTTGAGAGACACTACTTTAACATTCATAATGTGCCAGGCGGCTTGAGGTAGGCGTTCGTTTCTACACGCGATTAGCCTGAGCCCCATCAGCAGCGAGGCCGCCAGTACTTTCACACGGCCGCTGCCCTCGCTCCCCCTGCCTTGCTAAGAGCCATCCAGCCTTTGCGGGGACCCGGTCTGCGCGCGTCCTTCTCACTCCCCTCGCCTCGCATCCAGCCTGTCCGTGCCTCACAGCGCTCAGACGTCTTCCTGCTGTGACCCAGTTAGCGTGGCGAAGCTGGGAGCCTCGCAGCAGCGCCACACGGAGCCCTTTATTGGCGTTGCTATTGGAGACGACTGCAGAGCTCGGGTGTCGTGACCACAGGCTTCTAGGCAGATGGGGCCCCAAATATAGCCTTAATATGAACGATTCCCCTGTCAAGGGTGCCTCGAGCCGGCTGTGTTTGACCGCTGAGGCTGTACATCACGTCTTCATCACGAACACGCTCTGAGCCGCCGGTGTCCGCACTCATGCTGCTCATTAAGCCCCGCCCAGGCCAAACACCCGGAGGAGTCGGACACCGGCGTCAGGGGACGCGGCATCGCCGCCGTCCAGGAGCCCAATCCAATAAGTGCTGTCTGGGCTGCTGATCGCCATGACGGTCTCGCCCACCCGGCCCGAGCCGTACCTTATATAATAAATGACGTCAGAAGAATTTAAGAGGGCCGCGGTGCACCGCCGCTTTCGGGCTGCCTGCTTTTAATAACCCTTTAGCGATTCCCCGGAGGAGACCATCGCCTGCACCAATACTGCGACGGCTCACGGGGGGAAATTGAGTTACCTCCCATTGATGTGACGTCCCAGCGTGGGAGCAGAGTGATGCGGAGTCCGATTTTGGCAGATTATGGGCAGATCGGGGCTGTGGTGTCCCGCCTGTCATCACGGGGCTGGGGGGGTGTGGGGGGAGGGGCACTCACCTAAGCTTGGAGTCGCTTCATAGACACTTGTAGACTCACAGCCTCTGCCGAGATTAGCCTTTCACCTGTTTGCTGCACCTCAGACCTGTTTACAGCTGTGTGTTACTGCTGCCCACAGTACAGAATGTCCTGCAGGGGGCCAGCAGGGGGACCGGCACTGCTCACAACTCCCCGGGTGAATGTACAGCCTGGGCAATGAAACTGGGACAGTTAAAATGGAAGCCGGCCCAGTCTGTGGTCAGCAGGGACAGGCAAGCACGACGGCTCACAAGCAGACAAACAGGCGTGACGGCCGGGCAGCCTGTGAACAAGGACTCCCCTTTGTCCCTCATATGTCATGGCTAGGCTGCCTGTCAGCAAGGACCCCTTTGAATCCCTCACATGTGGACGGACAGGCACTGCCACCGGGCAACCTGTAAGCGAGGACCCCTCTGCATCCCTCGCCTGGTATGGAAGGGACAAAAAGTGGCACCGCTAAGGTGAAGATGCTGAACTTGAGAAGTGG
>JAODKK010000015.1:14314534-14325472 GCA_026774405.1 Petrocephalus microphthalmus
GGGGGTGGGGGGTGGTGGCTTCCAGGGAACAGGGTATGAGAGTGACAACCTTTTTCCTCCGGCTCTTGGGGGCCATGTGGAAACCGTAATAGAGAATAGGGGGCTGCTCATGGTGGGACAGTATGGACAGCAGACATCCACAGGGTCCATGTCCACTGGCAAATTACATCCTCATTAACTGAAATCCCCACACAAACCCACCAGCGATCTGCCATTTTACATCTCTTTATTTGGCCATGACAGGTCAGTAAACATTTCAGCTTGGGTCAGTAAATATGTACAAGTAGGATAAAAGTCTTGCTATCATGGTAAAACCTTAAGTCCGGTCACGCTCACGGTTGGTGCCCACTTGGCATGCGAGTGTGTGGCCTGGGGTGGGTGGCGCCTGAGCGCCGCCCTGGTGGCTGTCCTCGGCATCCCCATGGGGGAGTCGGTGCTTCCTGTCCGCCGGCCCAGAGGGTGTCAGCTCACCTTCTCCAGTACTGCGGGATGGAGAATAATGAGAAACAGACAAAAAGCTGGTTGGTTACACACTTGGAAACACGTTACAAGCAAATTAGTACATGGTCCACAGCTGACTGCATAGGCGCCATAATTACAGTGAGTTTCTTAAACCTGAAATCGCTGAGAAAATGCTACTGAATATGTACCCATGCACTTACCTGGGCGAACTTGTGTATCTGCTCGACCACGGCAGCGAACAGGGCCCCCACGCTCTCGTCGATCAGACTCTGCATGTAGTGCACAGCCTCCTCGTCGGATAGGTCCAGTCGGAATTTGTCCTGCACCTGCAGGCGGAGGCCCCCCCCCACACTTAGGTGCAAGCCGATCGGGGTGAGTCAGCCCTTCCGGACCGTGGTAGAGGGCCCTCTTGGAAATTATTACCAGCCGTGAAACTATTTTACAGTTTGAGGCCAGTTTCATTCAAGTAAGACACCCCAGCTTTGGAGAGAGCTCATTAAAATTCACAGGAGAATGCAAGCAGGCATATACACGTACAAAAGCACATGCAATTTGTCAAAGTGGCTACATTTAGCCATTTAGACACGGATGTACACTTGATTTGCCCGTGGATAGGATTAGATGGGTGAGGCTTTGTACCCTAAGCTGATCTGTAGTCTGGCTACAGTCTAACCCAGTCAATCCAGATGCAAAGTAAATCAGGTCTGTTCATTTTCTATTCCTATTATGAATAGTTCGCATTTTTTAAGTGTTCCAGGGAAACAGAAACTTTAAATCTCAGTTCCTGAAGCAAGTACATTCATATTAGGTAACTTCAGAAAGAAGACTGAAATTAGGAAGTGATTTTTAATTTTACCATCCCCGAAAGACTTGATAAACAGCAATACATTATCGACAGCAATTTGGGGTGGTTAAGTTTCAATGAACCTTTAACTGAACAGGTCAGATTACAAGAATATTGTAAAATGAAATTAACTGAAAATACCCCGCAGTGTCTTTAATAAAAAGCCCCACAAAAGTTCCCCAAGGCTCTCGTACCCGACGCCGGTCCTCAGCGCGGCATTTACACCGTCGATCTGAAAGGCGCCGCGCACAAAGCCCACACTAACAAATTCAACGCCGTCTTCACCCAGGAATCACCAGCGCTGCGGTCTGGCTTTCCCGCATTTTTGGGCGACTTTCTAAAACTGACCCGGGGCAACTGTCATTTACACAATGCGAAGCGTGACAATACTGCTCTGTTAATATCACAAATGACAAACCACAAATTTGTCAGAGCCTCCCCCTCCCTGGAAGCATAGTTCTATCGACATGATAAACGCCCCGCTACTGTCCCGTTGGCCACTTCCCTGCTATCCCACCCAGGCCAGCTGGTGGATCTGCACCCCCACTCACCTTTTTAACGGTCTTGTCCGGTTCCAAAGCGATGTCGGGAATGTTGGCATCGACCATGAGAGAGAAGAGGTTCAGGATGAGGTTCGAATACCTGGAGGGAGGGAGAGAGCTGGGTAGGTAGCTGAGCTCAGCCTAGCCTCATCTTAATCCAACTGGGAAAACCTCAGAGATCCAGTGCAAGACTGAGCGCGAGGGACCGGGTTGGCAGCCATGCCGCGCAGACCCACCTGCGCAGGTGCAGGAAGGCGGTGTAGCATTGCTTCCTGAATTCCTGATACTGCTCGCTCTGCATGCCTCCCATGCCCTCCACCATCTCCTTGCTGAGCTTCATGGGTGGCGGTAAGGGCTTCGGATCCCGGCCCAGGATGTAGCCAAAGTCGATGTGGAACAGCTTTCCTGAGAGGGACCCCAGGCAGGAGGGGACCCAGAAAGAGGGGGTCAGTATAGGGAGTGAAACATTACTGCTTCCTCATATCTGAGATCCTAGCTGTGATGGTCTTTGGCAGCGGGTGGCCGCGAGTGTTGCCAGCGAGAGACACTTGGCTGATCTCGTTTCCCAAGGCCCAGTTTTGACTCTGTTAATCCGAGTCCGTTTGCTTGAGGTGCCGGGGGCATCCACCTGTTTTGGTGAGGAGGAGATTGTCCAGGTGCCGATCTCCGACTCCCAGGATGTAGGTGATCACGCAGTATCCCGCTGTAAGGAAACAGCGTTTCACAAGAGATCCATTCACCGCGGCTCCCACACCCATCTGAACCACATCGATCTGATACCGGGATCTTAGTGACATCTAAACAGAAGTCGACTGATACAGGACTCCTGCTGGGGGCACATTCGAGCCGGTGGTGGCAGCTGAGGGTGGACACTCACCACAGCTCTTCACGTAGGTGTCCATCACCTCTGAGCTGATGCCGTAGGGGCCCTTGTCGCTGGGGGCGTGTTTCCTAAAAAAGCTCTGTAGAGACACCCAGGCACTGAGTCCAAATGGCATACTTAGCTACTGGTATGGCTGGGGAACAATCTCTGATCAGAAACTCTCAACTGGTCCCGGCAGAACACATACCTGGATGTTACCTTCTGTGGCCAGGACCTCAGCCACAGGCACTGACTGGATGAACTGCATGAAGCCTGAAGGAGCACAGGAAGTAAACGATGAGGAGGTCACATGACAGCCCGGACAGGTCACTGTCTGATCAATGCTGCTTTCACAGAATGGGGAAGGCCTCTACAGATGTGACTTTTATATCATTCATTTAGATGTTTCTATCCAAAGTGAGGACCAGAGAGCAGGGTTTAGGGCAAACCACCCCATCAGATTTTTACACACATACATATATCGATTCAGGTACAGCCAATTGTTAGAAGACATATTCAGGTCTCACCGTGCTTGGTGCTGGTGGCCAGAACTTTATACGGAGTCAGCTTCAGGTCCAGGTTCTCCTTCCTCAGCAGCTGAAAAGCACAGAGATGTAAATAAGCACTGCAACTGAACCCTACAGCCAAAGGCTATGCTTGGGGGAGCGTAGAGCCCATAGAGCGGTTCGTGTCTGGAGGCTGCGACTGTCAGCACCGACCTTGTCCATGAGCGAGATGATCTGCAGGATAAGCTGGTCTTGCCGAAGGTCATCCCCATGTTTGAAGATGACCGGATAGAGGCCCCCATCATCCGTCTTGAAGATCAACTTGGCCGGCATGAGCGCGCTCTGAAAGAAGAAGGAGTGTCACCGTGCAATGTAAGGCGCCGTGGGACATTGCAGGGCTGAGTGTTGTGTGCAGCGAAGGTGTGTGCACACAGCTATTTAGTTTAACTATGAATTAATTGCAACAGTGCATCAGGGTGTTTGACTCTCTCTCACGCCTTTATGTTTGTGTCACAGCAAAGTCTGAAGAGTGAGGAAGAGGAGAACTAGAAGTGTGAGGAAGGACATCCTACCTTGAAGAGTGTGGCCGTGTCAGGAACGATTCCCCGGATCCGGACTTGAGGCTCCAGGGGCAGGGGGATGGGCTCGATCTCCGATAGGTTCACCTTCTCGTTGTCAGCGAGCAGGGCCTGTAGTCTCTCAGTCTGAAAGACAGGGGGCACCAGAGAGTCAATGTCAGGTCATGTGATCGCGGCACTTTCTGTGGGGTTTAACACCTAGACAGATCCTACCTTCTTCCTACGGTTGCCACTCTCCCTCTGCACAGCCTTCATCAGCTGGACCAGCCGGTCCACAAAGGTCTGCTGCGTGGCCAGGAGGGACCGCATCACACGGACGCTCTTATCTCCCTGCTCAGGAAGGACAAGCATGCAGATGATGCAGACCAGCAGCAGTCAGCCTGGACATCTCGCTCAGCTGAACATCACGCCGTTGGCGGGGGACAGACCTTGAGCAAAGCCTGGCTGAACCTCCTCATGACGTTCAGGTACATGTCATGTGTCTTGGGGTCTCTCTGCTGGGTGTCCTGGTCTTCACATTCCACTATCACATACCTGACGGCAGGTATACCCATGTATAAATAAACAGGACAGCTCCAGGCACTGCCTTGCACACACGGCCTCCACACAGGCTTACCAATACAGATAGTTGGCCAAGGTGGAGTTCTTGCAGGCCCGGGAGATGAGGAAGGTGCACAGGTCCTGCTGTGACACATATGCAGCCCATATTTAACACTGGCTGGAGTCACATATCTGTTACACTGCAGCCAACAATCAAACAGAACCTCAATAACTGTCTGCTGTAGCTTTAAAGCCACACACTCAACATTAATGTCTTACGCTGGGTTTTCCCCTCCCCATCCCCACCTCCACCCAATCTTACCTCCAGATTCTCAGTGTCTGCGCCGTCTTTTCCTTTCAGGCCACTAGGGGGTGCTGGTGTGGCTGTCAGAATTTGTGAGCTAGAAGCACATAGAATGTATTACTATACAAATAAACATTCCACATAAAGAACCCTGGCATCGGCCCACCTGTGGATCTCACTGGCACCCTCACCTGTCTACATCCCCGAGCACGCCGCTCTCGCCTAGGCCCCCCTGGCTGTCTCGCTTGCTTCCGGGGTCCAGCCCTCCCTGGATGTCGTTGAAGTTCTCGTACTTGAGGGCCTGGACCAGCTGGAGCAGGTACATTAGCAGGTCCTTATGGGGCGAGCGGATGGAGGGGAGGGAAAGCATCTGTTAGAGGGAGCTGGATATGCGCAAGATAAGCACAGTGATGCTGGCGCTGGCCGGCCCGCTTGCCTCGTCGTCGGCCTGCTGCAGCCGGGCCACGGCGTAGCGCCGCACAGTGGTGTTGGTGAACTGGGAGGACAGCAGCTCCAGGGAGTCCTCCACATCCATGGGCTTCCACTTCCCCAGCAGCTCCAGGGCCTGCTTGGCCTCCTGAGGCAGTGCCCAGTTCACACACTTCAGGAACTTGGTCAAGGCCTGGGGGGGTGGGGGGGGGGGTGAGGCACAGGGGGACAGACTGTTATTTGGTAAGGGTGGTGGGGTTTACACACAACTCGGTACAATACACATGCATAACAGTGCATACCGCCTTCAGGAAACATGCAGACAAGTCATATAAACAAATACAGAACATATAAATACAGACCTTACAAACACAGAATGTGCGGGACAGCAGACCTCATCAGAGCACTCAGGTGCAACAAAATAAAAGTTTTAAATAAAAAAAATAAAAAAATCTTAAAGTGGTGAGCAACTGGCAGGCTCCGGTCCACATACGAAGTACAACTGAATCTGGATCATGGGATTGATTCCCCTCCAACTGTAGTTTTGGGGGACCCCCCTGTTGGCATTTTTTTTTATTATCAGGGGACCCTCCCTCCCAGGATGCAGTGACCCTTGACTTTGTGTTGCTGATGGAATTTGGCCCTCTGGGACAAATAGTTGGGGACCACTGGTCTAAACATCATCAGGGCTATTGGGAATGCCCCTCTGCACTGAGGCAGCACATCACACACACGCACTGGTGCGTACGTACACACCTTCTCCTGCGTGGTCAGGTAATAGCGGAACTTCCACACCAGGTCCTGCTCCTCGGAGCTCAGCTGCTTGGTCGGGGGGTAGCTGACGATGATCTGGGGGGATAACAGAGCCATGAGTGCCTCCCCTCTCCCTCACTCTCTGCCTCCCCCCTCTATTTTGTATTCTATGGAAAAGCGAAGATCAATATGCCAGCCAGATTTAATAATAAATTATAAACATATTTTGGGTCATATAAAACAAATACAAATAAAAGGCTGTGTCCCGTGTCCCCCCCAAAACTAAAAAATAAAAAGTTTATCTTTGGGCTGACTGTGCATGAAATTACGTGTGAAGATTTTTTGTATCTCCCATGTTGTGCTGTGGGAAAGTGACACACGAAAGTGGCCAGGGGCCACAAAAGGTCCCAGCTGAGATGGCCCAGGAAACAGGAAACTGGAAGCAGGAACCCCTCCCAACCCAGCACAGCACTTACGTTGAGTTGGTCGCGCGTGGCGGCGTTGGGCTTCAGGTCGTGGTCGGACGGCCCGCTGCGCAGACTGCGAGCCAGCTTGTGATGCTTACTCTCGACCAGGTTCTCCTACGAGGCGCAAAAAGGGACAATTTTAAGTCATGCTGTGCCCACCAGAGAGCCTGGGCCCACAGCTGCCCCGTCTTACCATGGACATCTGAGGGTCTGGCACTTTGACGATCTCAGAGGAGGTGAGCAGGGGGGCGGAGTCATCCCCGTCCTAAGAAGAAAGAATCAACCAATCTGACACTTGGGCAGCACTAATCATTGAAGTCACTGACTCACAGAGCACGTCCCCTTATTGGATGACCTCAGTCATCACAGCATATAGTGATCCTATGATAAAGACCTACTGAGAACATGCTGGCCATGATGGGAAGGTCATTGCTTGTAATCCAAGATTTGGCAGAGTGATGTCACTGTTGTGCCCCTAAGAGAGGCCCTTAACCCCCAACTGCACCAGGGACTGACTGTCAATTCAATTCAATTCGATTAGATTCAATTGATTAATTCAATTCAATTAAATTCAATTCAAAAAAGAAAAACTTTATTTGCCCCAAGGGGTCACACTCAGCTTTCTTAAAAAATGTATCCTGCATTAGAGAAAAGCTTCTGCTAAATAAAATGTTCAGGTCATTCGGGTTTAAAAAATATGGGAAACAAACAGTGTCACCTGCCACCTGCTCATTTATCTCACAGACTCTCACTCTCTCACACATGCACACACACAGACACAGACACTCACCTTCTCGTAATAGACAATGCTGTACTCCTTCTCTCCCAGTCTGACTCTGGGGAATTCCACCATCAGGTACATAAAGTTGGAGCTCCGTTTCTCGCTCTTTGTGACACACAGACAGACAGACAGACAGACAGACAGACACAATTACAGCTTTCAAAATGTGCCCATTCTGTTAAGAACAAAGCCATCTTTGGGGAACCCCTGCCCCTCTGACCTCATTATCCCGGAGGGCTCACCTCATTGATCATCTCGATCTCGCGGAACGTCAGGCGATCCAACCAGTCCACCTTCACCATGTGACCCTGACGATGCGCCTTGGTCAGCTGATTTTAAAGGGACGGGAGATTGGGTAGGGTCGTGGGCAGGAGAGCAGCAGGAAGGGCAGTGCAGGTGATGGGCACAGAGCTCGGCCAATGAGAACAAGGCACGCCCCGTCTCACCCCGCCCCCTCACTCTCCGCTCATGCAGCTCAGCATTCAAGCACATAGCCATCTGGTTAGTCCCACACGTGGTTAATGGTCACGCCGCAGTAATTCCGGTGCGTGATCTGTGATGCAGGCTGAACGATTACGACCAAGAGCGTGTTCACACGCGAGACGGACGTGTGTGGCTGGAGATCGGCAGCATTCCCCCTGCTCTCACGATGCGTTCGTGGACAGACCCAGACCGCACACACTACAGACACACGCCTCATACTCACATCACTGAGTACCTCCAGGTCTGGGCCCTGGAATAGACACTCATTTAAACCTCAGAGCTTCTCAATGCGTGACCGAGCAAGTTTAAACCTGCTATACAGTGATGTTTTTGTCACAGGAGGGTTTCTCCTGGCCTTGTTCTTCTGTTCAAAGGGTTCCGAGACCAGGGCATAAGAGAACCCACATGTTATCTGCATTTCCAACACACCCTTAAATAATGGCGTAGGTCTGACTGCCAAGTGCGTAGCTCTCCTGACATCACTGACCAGCTTACTAGGCCCCTACCTTGGCCAGGCGGCCCATCTGGTCCTCCAGGCTGCTGCTGCTACGGCCCGGGGTGCTGGTGACTTCGCTGCCGTCCCCCTCCACGCACGGCCACACCTTCAGGTCGTGCATCCCCTGGCGGAACATCCTGGGGGGTTTTTGGGACGGGAGCGGTGAGAACATGCACATTAGAGGAGGTGAATGCCAGAGGTGGAAGTTTCAGGTCCAGAAACTAAGAATCCAGCCCAGGATTTTGTGTCAACCAGCCAGCTGAGTACTCTGTGAATGTGACTCTTTAAGCTCAACTGGCTGGATTTTTACTTGCTGGACCTGAAACTTCCACCTCTGGTGAATGCCAGGCCAAGATGAGGGTAGGCTCTACAGCTGCCATCCGAGGGCAAGCCTGCATTTTAACCCATTGTGTACATACTTTAGGCTGCTAGTTTGCAGCCCTCCTGGGGCACAGATGCAGTGTAGACGCTGCTCCCAGGGTGTGGAATGCACTTTTGAATAGCAATAATTTACTACCAAATTTATGGCAGAATAGCTTAAAATGAATTTTTTGTGCTTATTTAATTTGCCAAAAAAGTACCAGGTCACTAGCCACCCGAATGCAGTGAAGTCTCTGCATTTTTATGTACTGAATTTGTAAAAAGCTCTCTAACGAAAATATGCTTTTCCCCCCCCATTTCCCATTCCAGTCAGATAGAATTATTTAGTTACTTCACTGAAATAAAGTAAAAACTTTAGATATTTGCTCTCCTTGACCTCCTTTTTACCCCCACAGCCATTATTGGTCCCTAAACTGCGACGGGAGAATGGGCCATTATCTAGTGGCAGCTTCTGCAATCTCAGCCCAATTTAGCTTGTTCTGTGGATTAAGAAGGATTATATATTTTGATCACTGGACCCTTATGGATGTACAAACACCTATTTCCGTATATTCTCAGAGACAGCTTCGCTATACACGTAAATAAACAGGAAGGCATATTTCACCTGACAGCCATTAAAACCATTATACCATTATAAATTATTTGTATGTTATTTCAAAAGGATTTAAAATGCAGATGAAGTTTTATAATGTTATATAAACTTTTCAAGCGTTTTTTTTTTCCCCTTAGAATTAACAAAGCTGCCAAATGACTGGTTAAAATTCCGTTTGATAGAAACTGTTTCTAGTGTTCAGGGAAGAGGTATTCAATAAAAGTCTGTAGTTATGGTTATAGATAAATATAAATCATTCCACAAATATCTATATATATATATATATATCTATATATATATATATATATACACACACACACACACATATATATATATATATACCGGGCTACTAAAGACCCAAAGAGTGTAGTCCCATGGACACAAGGGCTAGGTGAGCAAACTCCCACATCGCAGCGTGAATGGCGAAGCTACACACTCCTACCCGTATTTCCCGAAGAGTGAGACGGTGGTCCCGCCCACGGGCGTGGCTTGCCCGGGCCCGTAGACATCCCAGATGGTGAGTGCCACCTGAGCACTCTGGGGCAGGTCAGGGTACTTCACTGGAAGCCGCAACCACTCATTCCAGCTAGAGGGCAACAGTGGGAAACCAGTATTTAAGCATATTCAGGACAAGTTACTATCCAACACACACAGGACACAGATCACTTAACATATATATAACATAATATAGAAAGCCAGCTCCCCAAAATGCAGCATAAACATGGTTCAAAAAACATCCATGTGCAAGACCCATGATACAGGTCACCAGCATCTTAATGCCAATGAAAGCTCAGCATCTCTTGCCACTTCCTGACTGGCTGCACTCTGATTGGCTGTTTCAGAAGGGCCACCCAATGAGCCAGACTCTGGTCCATACTCACTTCCAGCGCGTGCTGAAGGCTTTGTACGAGGTGCGTACAGGAAGCGCCAACGGCTTGCCCTCGGCAAACACCTGACATGTGACATAGAGGTCGGAGCAGGTCTCCTGGTAGAGCCCCGAGAAGCGCAGCATTGGATCCTGAAGGAGGGCCTTGTAGCTCTTCTGCTCCCGTTTACCCTCCAGGCTGCCACTGGTGGGAACAAGGTCATCATCATCATCCTCCTCCTCCACAGCCTAGGTGCCCCCTTAAATACTGACAAAAGGTCTCTGCCCACAAAACTCTAACCATCTACATCACAATAACCCAGTGGCTGAAGTACTGGCACCTTCAAACCCAGAAGTCCCAAAATGACAGCAAGGTGCCTTGCAGTGCTCTGGGGTTCAGAGTCTCACTCTGGTCCCAGCTCTGGCAGAGTTTGCACTATCCCCTGCAATCATCTGGGCTTTGTCTGGGGTGTCTGCTCATCTTCCACAACCAAAACTCCATGTTAAACCGGCATAATCACGTGATAGGATACATGCGCCTATTAAACTGGACAAACGTACACTTAGAGGCTTTTTGGGAAGTAGATTTGTGAAGCTTGGATCAAAAATGGTATGGGGCTGCACAAACCAAGTCAAGTAACTCAGAGCAACACTGATTAAAGTCAACATGAAAACGGAGTTACTCCATCAACGTTGTTACAGAAAGTTAGCAGAAGTTTAATTTAGTCGTCAGTGCTGTTAGTGATGCCCGAATTAGCAGCGTAACCAAACTGCGTTTTCGATGTGAACAACTGCAAGTGCCGCACACACGCTTGCTCTACAAAAACAGCCTTATTCAGAGAATGAGGAACAGTCCACAAGTGTATTAAAATAGACTCAAGAACATGGACATGGGATTTCCCCAGTGGAAGCGATACTTTAATTAAATAGGGTTTAATATAAATCCCGTCATTTATGAATGAGACATTTAACAAGAGACTCGTGAGAGAGACCGAGAAGCGGATCTCATGACTGACCACTAATGCGCTGGATATGTACTCGGATATTTATATT
>JAODKK010000015.1:14378013-14389671 GCA_026774405.1 Petrocephalus microphthalmus
ATTACTTTGTCTTTGAACGCTGGTTCTTTATTTCATTAAGTGCTTGTGTAGATAAGTACATTTCAGTGTATGAGTGTCAGTTAGCGCCCCCCCTTGGTGTGTTTGGGTGCTGCACTTGGGTGGTTCCCACTTGTGACAGTCTGGTTTAATGTCACCCACTTTAACTGTAATGGATAACAAGGTGCCATCTAGCTTCAAACTGCTTTGGTTTTAATGACACCAATGTGTGAAAAGATGCACTCAGCATCTGCGTTGCAGTGCAGGAGGCCGAGAACAAGCTTATTGGTTGCTGATGAGGGACGTAAGTACAACTTACCATACCACAGTAAACAATTTAGCATTTCTAACCTTGACAGGGTATTAAAACAATGCTGTACTCTTTCTTAATGAGAAAAGCATTGCAGCACATCAGAAATAGACACCGGGTGTCAGATTACTGCACAGCAGCCTTAATTATAATGGGAATGCTGTGAATTTGTCACTGTCACTCACCACACGCATGCAGTGAGGAACATAAGAACATAAGAAATTTACAAACGAGATGGCCATGGGCATTTTATTTTCTATAGACCCTTTCTACAGAGGCGTCATAGATGGACAAACAGCTGAAGCCCATGCTGTTAATTAAAAGGAGGCTCTGCAGCTGAACAGAGTGCAGAATAGAGGCAATTAACAGGATCACTGGTGTTTTCCCATCTACGACATGCCTATGGAAGGAGCCCATTCATAGCATTAGCTAGCTAGCTTTGCATAACCACCTGCACTGGAGCTATTGCTTTGCTAGACTTAGTTAGCCGCTATATCCTGTTAGCTGACGTTACTTTGTTAGAGCTTTGCTTATTGCATAACTTACCTCTTCACCTCCAAACTGTGTCTGGAGTCTTTGGAGTAATGACAGGTTCCAGAGGTCTGCTCTGTGACGCCCCACAGCAACAACAATGTCACATGCTAACATACGCAGCACTCTAAGGAGGCATAGCCAGCATATCGGGGAGGCTAATGTTACTGATTGAATTGTGAAATTTGCAGGAGAAATTCCAAGCTTAGCATGAGAGCGTTGGAGCAGCCATAGAGCAGAAACTCCACTTGAGGACGGGCTCTCTGAGGATGGAACCCATCTGACTATGTACTGTGTGTCTGACATGAATCCCATGGTGACTGACTCTGCTCTTACCTCATTTCAGTTCCTGCCATTGAGTTTTCAGCAAAATATTCCACTGCTGGGAAAACAGCACTAGGAGTCTTTATCGGTGGATTTGTACTTATGATGGTCTTTATGGCTCTAATACAATGTAAGTACATTCACAAGTGTGTTTTTGGGAATTAGGATTTCAGGAATGTCAGACCATAATTAGTTATAGAAGAATTTCTTTTTTTGCATTATAGAGACTTAACCTCAAAAATCATTATCATGTATTCTTAAATCCTTAATGTATACAATATACTGTAGTATGTTTAATACATTATAGCAGTGTTTACCAACCCAGTCCTTGGGGTATTGTTAAGGTGGAGGCTTCTAATAATGACCAGGTGAGTCGGTTCCTCAGAAAATCATTTTACTGACTGACTGCTTTTGAAATCATGAGGAGAGAGAAAAAAAAACAAGAACGCAAGACAAATCCATGCAGCGCCCAAAATACACAGATCACTTCTTCCACTTTCAAAATAAGTGTCTGCAAATTAAACCAACAAATGCCCTTCTGTGAACTCTAACTGCACGTCAGTTTTCAATAATTCATACATTTTATGAAAATCTGCAAACAACCAACATCCCGCTTTTATCACATGTTCCCTCCAAACTATTTTTAACTCAAGAAGTTATTTAAATTATACAAGTTACAACAGCCTCCCCCTGATGAACCTTTGTTCATCACTATACAGTACACTGCACATTACACAATCAAATAATTACTTACACAATTACCAAATACTCAAACAATTTCTAGGGGATATTAACTGCACTGGCCTTCTCAACACATTGCCCAATGAGGTATGAACTAAGCAGGTATGAATTAGTCCATCTCTGCCTGGAAACAGTTCAGTTATCCTGCCCATTTTCTCCAATGTCCTCTCCAATTAACACAACATCTCCCACAGTGGGTGTTGGTGTCTTGCAGTTGTGAGCTGATTTCAAGTTTGTCAAATAGTCTTTTCACCAGCGAGTCCAAAACTGGTTTTAAAGTCTCTGTCTGTACCTCCATCTCCGGCCCATGTCCTCTCAATTCAGACTAGTTGTCTGAGACGAGGAAAATGTGGTCTTTGGGGGCAGGGATGTCAATCTTTTCACAACGAGAAAATGAGAGGGCGTCAGTGGCTGTGGCTCACTTGCATCATCGTACACATGAGAGAGAGGCCTAGAATTTAATACAGCCTCCATCTCTGCAAGCATGGTCTGTAATTCTTCAAATTTCAACAAGGCTTTTCCTAGGACTCTTTCTAAACATTCCTTCACTGACCTCACAAGTCTCTCCCAGAAACCGCCCCACTAAGCTGCTCGCTGTGCTATAAACTATAAACTAAAGTAATGCTCTTTTCAGTAAAAAACTCAATGAGTTCTGATACCTTGAATGATTTCCATAGTTCTTTTAGATCCTTGTTTGCTCTCTTGAATGTCTTTGCATGTAAATAACGTTACAGGGGCCTAGTCTTGCAGTACACCTCCTTAGGGCCAACAGGAAGTTCTCTGTAGTCTGGTCTGAGACAAGCTCTAAATGTACTGCCCTAGTGACAGCACAAGTGAAGAGTGCAATATATGCTTTCTTTGGCTGACCATTAGACTTGACGTACGATGGTCCTGCAAAGTCTAGTCCTGTTACTTCAAAGGGAGGGGACTGAGTAACTATGTCCTTTAGTAATGGAGCCATAACTTGTTGAGCTGGCTTTACCTTTAGTCTTTTACAGATGTAGCAATGGCCTATAATTCGTTTAACCGTAACACCTGGATGCATTATTCTCTCATGGCAGTCTAGGACAATAAGCTCTGAGTATCTGTGGTTTGTGGGTAGCACCTAAGGATGTCGTTCTCTAAAACTGAACTTGGATTACTGTAGCCTCCCTCCCACACTGATAAGGCTGTTCTCATCTAAAAATGGTTTCAAATCTTTCATTTTTGAATCTCCCTTTATGTCTTGTCCTGAACTCAGCTGACCAATTTCCTGGCAGAAACTTTGTCTTTGTGTCACCTTTATCCAGTATACTTTAGCTTAAGTAAGCTCTTCTGTAGTGAGTTCCCCTGTTACTCTTTGGCTAGAGTGGGCATTACCTAAAAAGCAATTGCAATTATTCTTAGCACGTTTTTCAACATGCTATACTTGTCAAGGTTCAACAGTGGTTCAACTTGTTCAGTATTGGTAAGACAAACCGCAACCTGGTACTTAGCTCTAAGCTCTGTGTTGGCCCCGTCCGGAATACAGTTCTCATCGATCCCTTGTGTGTCATTAGCTGACAACTGGGAAATAGCTCCATTCCACCACATGTGGTTCTGTATGAGGTTCTCTAGACTTATGCTTCTGGTGGGTAAATTGGCAGGGTTTGCATTGCCACTGCAGTGTGACCATGATTCTGGGTTCGTCAGATTTTGAATTTCAGCCACTCTGTTTTCTACAAAGGGCTTCCACTTCTGTGCTGCGCCACGTACCCAGTGAAGAACAATCATGGAATCTCTTCACAGTTTGAGCTGATTTCTTTCCATGTTCAATGGCTTGAGAAGATTATTCCCTAGCCTTGCTCCAATTAAAGCCCTCATTAACTCCAAGCGTGGCAAAGTCATTCTTTTTAATGGAGCCACTCTTGCCTTGGATGCAACAAATCTTGTTACAGTCTCTCCATCTTTATTATTCCCTTGCAGGTAAACAACTGCACTATATGCCCTTTCACTGGCATCACAGAATATATGCAATTTGTTTGCCTGTGAGTTTTGCTGAATCTCAATCTGGTACCACCTCGGAATGACCAGCAGGTGGAGTCTTGGTAGCTCTGTGCACCATTGGTTCCATATTTTGGCCAAACCTGGGGGTAACTGCTCATCCCAACTGATTCCTCTTCCCCAAAGATCTTGTAACAGACACTTCACTCTCATGGTGTATGGAGTAAGGAACCTGATGGGATCAATGATGCAAGCTGATGTCTTCAGTACACTTCTCTTAGTGTTCCTTTTGTCTCTCAAGGTGTTTAACACTGCCTTTAAATCAAATACCAGTTAATCTCTTTCTGCTCTCCAAACCAACCCTAACACCTTAAGTACAGCAGTGCAATTGTTCATGTCTGCTGTACATTCCATTTCACTTTCTGCTCACTTGGCTTTCAGCACAGGTGAATGGGACAGAATCTCCTTTGCAGTTTTAGAGATGAAATAAGCCTCTTTTACCTGATATGAGCTTCCTATGAAGTCATTGACATAAAGGGAGTCTCTCAGTGCCTCTACAGTCTTGGGCTGCTCTATTTCGTACTGCCTGATGTGCATTCGTATAGTTGCAGCTAATAGGAATGGACTTGAGGAAACCCCAAATGCCACTCTATTCATCCACATGATGCATAGGTGCTCTTCACCATCTCTAGCTGAATGTCCATGCAGCCACAGGAACCTAACAGCATCCCTGTCCTTATCTGCTAAAGATATCTGAAGAAAAGCCTTAGTTATGTCTGCTGTGAAAGCTATCTGATGTAGTCTGAATTTGATTAGCACATCTAAGAGGTTAGGATTTAGATTTGGCCCAGTTAGCAGACAGTCATTGGGGGATGGACAACCCTCTACATGTGATGATGCATCAAACACAATTCTTAATTTGGTTGTTACCTTATCCTGCCAAAGGACAGCATGGTGAGGTAGATAATATTTTACAGTCTCTGCCTACTCTACCTTTGCCGAACTGTTCTCTGGGACGTCCTCGCACATGCCCTGCTGCAGGTAGTCCTGTATGACATCATTGTATCTTACGAACAACGCTGCATCGGTTTTTAGCCTTCTCTGTAAGTTTTCAAATCTTCTCAAAGCAATACCGAAGTTATCTGGGAGATCTGGCTTGTCAGGTTGCCATGGTAACTCGACCTGATAACGTCCATTCTTAAATTTTATTGACTTCTCAAAACTTTGGAGAGCCTCTATATCATCCGGGCCTTGGGTTTTCTTGTCAACAATGCCCAGTGATTTTATCACGGGGAACCCCGGACAGTCCATGTTTTTTGCTCCCTCCCAGCTTCCAGCCAATCAGGAACACTGAATACCTGGTACAGGTGTGCTGGAAGCTGAGAGGAAGCAAAAACGTGGACTGCCTGGGATTCCCTGAGGACTGGGTTTGGAAACACTGGATTATAGGATGTTTGACCCTTGTTTCCTGTAATGTTTCTTGCATGATCTCCATGCCAACTGACCCTCTTTTTACCTCATTTCAGTTTTCTTTTGGTTTTGGTACAACTTTAAGCTAGAGACACTGAAGAAAATACTATGGGTCGTATCTGTAATTTTGATAATCATGGTTTTAGTCACAGGTAAGTCTGTTTGGAGGTTTATAAATGTATTAATTTCAATTTTGTCTTGGGATTTCTAGACCAGGATTATGTATAGAGGTCTTAATTTTATGTAATGTGTTAAACACAAACTTGAACCTTAGCATTTTGCTTTACATGCAATTAAAACACAACCCATAATTATATACACTATATGGACAAAAGCATTGGGACACCAGGCCATTACAGCTACAGGAAATTTTATGACATCCCATCCTAAATCCATAGGCAGGTATAGTAGATATACCCTTTGCAGGTATAGTAGATATAAAAAGTAAGTTTTTGTGATGTTAAAAAAAAATAGACCACGGTAAATAATTCCAAAACTTTTTCCACCTTTAATGTGAGCTATAATCAGTACAATTCAATTAAAAAACAAATCTGTTAGGGTGAAAAATATAAAAAAATAAAAAACGTACAACAAGCTGGTTGCATAAGTGTGCACACCTCAAACGTAATAAAACGTAATTAAACGTAATAAACATAATTAAAGTGACTCCGATTAACCCCAAATAAAGTTCAGCTGTCCTAGTAGGAGGTTCCAAAAAAAATTCCCAGCTTTAGGTAAAAACAGGTTTGTTCATTTTTCAACCTGTACAGGTTATAAGTCATGCTAAAGATGGTTTTGAAATGATTTATCCTATTTTTTTACATCAGAAAAACTGGCATTTTAACAGAGATGTCTTTTTTGACCACTGTATAACAGCTGCAACTCTTCCGGGAAGGCATACAACAAGATTTGAAGTGTGTTTGTGTGTTATTTTCCCCATTCCCATTCATCAAGAGCATTTGTGAAGTCAGGCACTGTTGGATGTGAAAGCTTGGCTCACAATCTCTGTTTTAGTTCATTCCAAAGGTATTTGATGGGATTGAGGTCAAGACTCTGGGGGCCAGCCAAGTTCTTCTATACCAAACTTACCTAACCATGTCCTTATGGACCTTGTGTTGTGCACTGGGGCACAGTCATGCTGGAACAGAAAAGGGCCTTCCCCGAACTGATTCCACAAAGCATAGAATTGCTGAAGAATTAAGAATTCCCTTCAGTGGACCCAAGGGGCCTAGCCCAACATCTAGCAGGGAATGAAATTTCACAAACTGACTTATTGTGAAGGTGGCATCCTATGACAGTACCATGCTTGAATTCAGAACAACCAACTCTGACAAATGCTTCTAACCCCGACTGCATGGCTGAGTGCTTGAATTTATACACCTGTGGCGATGGGTCTGAATGATACCCCTGAATTCAGTGATTAAGAGGAGTGCCCCAATACTTTTGGCCATATAGTGTATATATTATGGCATATGCATGTCCCACTGATACATCGTTATCGCTACATAAACAATGTTAATCTGCTTCTTAACCTGGGATGTACTTTTAGTACCTCAGTGTCCAACATGAGATTCAAACCCAGAACCCCCTGGTGTCAGGGCTGTGCTCTTTTAATCACAGGATCACTGAGTGTGTCTGTCATGGATTTTATAATGACTAAGTATTCTTACCTCATTTCAGCTAGTGTTGTTGTGTTTCTCGCCAAAAATTACGCTGGACGAGCAGAAATTGAAGCGTTTTTGACTGTTTATATAGTTCCAATGATTGTGTTCTTAATCCCTTGTAAGTAAATTACAATTTTTAATGTACTTTTTGGTTTATTTTAGTTTATTGCATTTACTTTGGCATATTGATGTATTATAAATAAGAGTATGAGCTGTTTCTTTTCATATTGTAAGTAATGTCAAATGGTGTGAAGCGTGACCATTTTTTAAATGTATATTTGTATAAATATTATGAGATGTATTATATCATGTCGACCCAAACGCCTTTAACGTAACACATTTAAATCTGTTTCTTAAACTGGGATGATTGTTCAGTACCACAATGAAATCCAGATGCTGTGCTGTGCAGGGTTTTAAGCATAGGACCTCATCTTTGTTCTTATAGATCTAAAACAAATGTCATGACTAACTATGTTTTTACCTCATTTCAGTTGTTGGGTTTGGGATTCTTATGATGCGTTACCTAAGGAAACAAGTGGGATTTTATAGATTCTTTAATTTATTCCGAAGTAAGTATATTCTGTAACTAATACTCATTTGTTTACTGTTTAGATCACTGTTATTTAAGGTGCCGGGCTCCAGAATTAGTTATACCGGTATTTCTTTTTTACAATGCACTAAATCAAATAAACAATTGAACATCCCATAATCTCCTGTCAGCTTATCCAATAGGGAGGCTCGAAGCCTCTCCCAGGAAGCACAGGCAGGGGTATCCCAGTCTATTGCAGGGATTTTCATAACATTCTTGTTCTATTGTTTTTGCTTTGGAAGGAAATGTTATCCTAGTGAATACTGTGCATGGTACCATTCTTGTTTAAAACAGATCTCACATATATATAAAGAGACAAAAATAAATCAAATAAATTTTTAATAACATTATAATGATTTTGAATATTTCGCATCCCCCCTAAATCTGGCCCTCGATTCCAAATCCTGGCCATGTTTTCAGTTTTGGTTAGTTTAATAATTACTGATCCTGGCTGGCTCACAGGTAAAGGAAGGCTGGAAAATCAGCAGGGCTCGGCTCTTGAGGATTGATTTGAGCCCTGGTTTAAAAAAGGGGGTTTTCTAATTATTTTTTAAATCCTGAACAAATTCAAATTTACCCATTGAGGCTGTTTTTACTGAAGTGATTTTCAATGGACTTCAGCTATTGTTGTGGTTTTTCCTTCCCTGCCAAATGAGTAGTCAGGAGCCAGTTGTGTAGATTTCTAAGTACAGCCTTTATTGTGACACAGAGGTTACAATCGAGACTGGACACCCTGCAGGAGTGTGTCCATTATTGGTTTTACATCGATTCTTATATATTTTCTTATCTTCCAATAAGGACTTCGTCACTTAAGCATCATCATTACTTTAGCCATTCAATGTCATATCTATTGTTCCCTGATCCACACCCCTTTATGATACGTTTTGCTGATCATATTTCGAAACCATCCCAGTTTTTCTACAAAAAATAATGATGGTACGACAGTCTTTTCCACGACCCTCGTACGTGGGAAACAGTACAGTTCTTTCTAGGCCCAGTGTAGCGACTCCCCACTCCTTAATAAGAACACTTGGTGCATTCAACCAGCCACCTGTTGGTTAGTTTGATGCTATCTGTGGCCTGCAAGATAGATATACTACCGAGCATCATTACTGTGGCCGTCAAGACAGATAAACTGCTGAGCTTGTAAACATGGTCTTCCACTTGCCACTGGGCTTGTTAGTGTGGGCATTCATACAGAGCTGAAGGAAACAGTCAACGATAGCTGTAGGACTAACATGGAGTGGAAATACATAATCGGTTACGTGTATGGATTACATCATAAGACAATAATCAATATATATTCTAGCAATATGCTAATGATTGCATCCTTCAGATGTTACACTACTAAATGTTACACAATACAAGATAATATTCCATACTATTAAATTCAGATTTGCATGCCCAGGAGCACTGTATCTAATTTGGTCTGTCTTACACTTACAGGTCTAAACATGATATTTAATATACAGGTCCTTACTCTTTATATCCAACTTGTTGCCTGGATGCAAGACACATTTTTACTGGGTGAGTTTTCTTATAATTAGATGTAGGGTGTGTGACACTTTCTGTAAATATAATTAATTCTCTAAATTCTCAGTATTCTATAAAACTTATGATCTTTACCAATTGAAAATGTATATTATGTGTGATATATGTATGCTTTTATTCCTAAACCAGCAGAATACACAATGTACCTGATTTAAAAATAAAACCGAGAATAGAAAACTATTAAGACCCTGGAGTTTATGTATGTTGCACTTGCAGAGGATGGATTCTGATCCCTGATTGGTTCAGTCCCTTTAAATCTGATTTATGTGTGGGTCCTGGACAGCAGGGGATGGAGGTTGATCCCTGATTGGCCCAAACCCATTAAATCTGACTTATGTGTGGGTCCTGGACAGCAGGGGATGGAGGCTGATCCCTGATTGGTCCAAACCCCAAATCTGACTTATGTGTGGGTCCTGGACAGCAGGGGATGGAGACTGATTGGCCCAAACCCATTAAATCTGACTTTTGTGTGGGTCCTGGACAGCAAGGGATGGATGGATAATGATTGCCTGTATTCACAGTAGAATAAGATGCCTGACAGTGTTTCCTTTATTGTTAATGGTCCATGTAACTGTGAGGGTCATGTGACTGGGATTGTGTACTTTGTAGGTCTATAAAGTGAGCAGGAGGACAGATAATGTGTGGGGTGTTTAAATGTGTAAAACTTAAGCTTCAAGCATGTGAAACTCAGACATTAAAAGTTTATACTCATAGCTATAATAGGGTGAATTTGGAATTGGTGGGGAATAATGTATAATAACATTTGCTGTCTCATTTCAGGATATCTCATCCCGATTACAGTAGCTTCTTTGGGAATATATGTATGCTTTATTGCCAAAATGTTTCTGCGCTCATTCAGACATTTCTGTAAGTATTTGGTATTGACCTGGAATAAAGCAATATGTCTGCCCAAACACTAAGAATTATCACAATTCAGTGTCTTGTTCACGTCAGTCTGTCTCTTATCTGCTTGTCTGCCTATAACTGGCTTCCAGTGCAGATTTATAAAATTGATTTCATCATTTTGTTATCTCAAGTGATATACATTTAGCTCTTCTTTTGAAATGCAGTCTAAATAAAAGCAACATAGGCTGATCATTTCTGTCACAATCACTGAGCTAGTGTATTTTTAACCATAGTATTAAAGCTCAATCGTATACAGTGACACAAACACAGGCTGTGGTGTCAGCCTGCTTTTCATCCAGGGGGGCACCAAAACAAGGGAAGGACAGAAAAAATATATCATTGACATCTATGTTTTAAAATTTAGCTCATGACTATGCTCTAAATATGCTGTTTAAGATATTTAGGAAACGTAAGGCCTGGCCACTGGCAGTAGGTGTTGTGACCAGCGATGTTGCTGCGACGGGCACCGTCTCCTTTACTTTCCCGGGGGGGGCGCTGCTGAGCGTCTGTTTAGTAGCAGCCAGAGTGGTAGTAGCCTGTCGCTCATTGACGTGGAGGGGCATCTATTTGCGGCAGGGTGGAAAGAGCAAAAAGGTTATCAGGTGCTCAAGGCAGAAAGAGAAAAAAAGAAAAGTAGAGGGCGATGCGCCAAAAATGTTGATGTGGGTGGAAGACAGCAGCAGGTATGAACTATGATGGAAACAAATGACACTTCTGTGCCCAGCGTCAGGGATTAGGCCAACAGAATTATTAACTTCACAGAAAACTAGGCTAGATAGTGCTGCAGCTGGCTAGCTTACTTGGGTTAGGCAGGCTGAAATTTTAATGCCCCAAGGAACTTGAGGCTTTTCTTTCTGAAGAATGGTGCAGTATCCCACTGTACACAGGTCAGGACGTGTCTAAGAAGGATTAGAGTTGTTATGCAGCTAAAGGCTGGCCCTGCTCCTTATTAGAGCCTTAATATATTGATATTTCTGTTATTTTGTCCACCTCCTCTAAGATCCTCACTCAAAGATGTTTTAGCAAAAAAATGGAGAGGGAAATATTTAATAAAGGCCTGTCTTATGATATATGTATTTAATCTGTTGTTTTTCACATTTTGATGTTTTTTAGATCTGGCTCAGAAAATCCTCTTGGGTATTATATTCACGCTGCACCTAATATTAAGTCTCCGGTATCTAAGTCTGATTTTAGAAAATGATGAAGGTAAGAAAAACCGTAAAGACTTTCGTTTAAGGTCTGGTCCTTAACAATTAATAAACTGTTAATAATAATTTGATAACATGTGAGTAAATAACAAGATTAATGTATTATCAAATTTAAAAATCTATTGCATCTCCCAAGACGGCACTGTCCGATGGTGATAGACTACGAGCTGCTCTCTCCCTACTGTGCCTTTTTGTTGTTGTTTAACATCTTTATGCATTTAGCTTGAAGTTTGTTGATGTGACCACCACACTCTGCTGAACATTAGGTATAAGGATCTAGCAAACCCTTTCATTCCTAACTTATCTGACAATATTGTTTAAAAAGCACACCAAACAGCACCGACCACCATCAGACGCGGTGGAGGAGGGGGCTGTGGCACAGCGTGCTAACCAGGCTGTGACAGC
>JAODKK010000015.1:15017091-15029994 GCA_026774405.1 Petrocephalus microphthalmus
AAAAAAAAAAAGAGCCCCTTTATTTTTTGGTCTCCAGGAGTAGTCTTCCTTTAGGTTTTAGCTGTAATGCCTTCTTCTTCTCCTGCATGGCTTCCTCGTCTTCCTTCTGCTGCTTCCATCGTTGCATCCCGCTGTCCATCTCCTCGCTGATGGCCACGACCCGTTTCTGGGGGGCGGGAGTTACAGACTCGCAACCGCTCAGCAGCAGCGAACCCCGCGCTGTAGGTCACCCATCCCCAGCCTGCAGACTCGGCGCCTTAAACCCTGTGGTGTGTGGAAGAGGCAAACGCACACAGGACAGAGAGCAGGCTTTACTCACCACAAACTCAGCCCTCTCCTTCTGCCTCCGCACCTGGCCCTTCATTGGGGGAGCAGGCCGGCCATCTGCAGCGAGGAACACGGACACGCTTGGCATACGGTACTGTAACTCACGCTGTCTGTGAACGCCCAAGCGCCCAGGCAAGGGCAGGGCACCCGCAGTGTCTCCAAAGCACGACAAACACACGCACTGTGTGGTACCAGCGTACACTGGGAGACGCACAAAGTAAACTGCACCTAAACAGCTTCCCGATGATGTACCGAGACTCACCTGCATAAGACCAATCAGGTAAATCGGTGAGTGGGCCATACTCCGATCCAGAGCGAGCTAAACCATGTCTGCAGGGAATATTGACAGAGAACAATTAACACAATTCTATCTCTTCATTGAGCAGTTTTTATGAACAGTGCAACGACGATGGTAAGCACTGATGTTTCTCCCATTCGTGTGACACTTATGAAGCTAATGGCCCTTACATTTATTTTACGGCATCCACTATTGTCCAGACTCCAAAGCGACGTATAAGTGAGGCAAACAGCACATTATAAGCACAGATCATATAATGAACAGTATATGTGCGCATCATATTATAGGGCAGAGTGTTACACACTGTCCACCACTATGTATAAGAGACAGCTTCACTGCGCCTGCCTTTTTATTTCCGATTTTCCAATTTCACACAAGACTTACTGCAATCTCCATTTGTTCCCTGCCTGCGTCCCAGCCGTCAGTGAGAAAAAGCGTGAGGACGATCTGAAAGCTGGGGGGGAAAAACATACCCATTACCCACTCATAACATTTACATTTACAGCATTCGGCAGACGCCCTTAGCCAGAGCGACTTACATAAATCTACAATCTGCACGTAACGTTACATAATGACTCAAAGGACCAAATCTACAGGATAATAAAGAAACAGCACAGTGACATCACTGTCAGATAACAAAGTGCACATGCGTTAAGGAAGTCACCGCGTAAAGAAACGGACAAGAAACAAGCACACTTTGGATATACTGAAGGCCGCCTAAAATCTATAAACAAAATTCGCATAAGGTTAAACCATTAAATGTCCTTCTGGTCTTACACGCTGTGCACAGCAGCCTCGTAGTCACCGCCATGTTTAAGGTGCTGCCGGTAGCTATGGAAACTCGATGAGGACAAACGAGGCGACGTACAAACGCGATTTTCTAAATCGAGCCGCTAGATGGGGCTTGAAGTACGAAAGACAGCAAAGATATCTCCCATTTACCAATATTAGAAATATACCCAAACTTCAAGCGCGCACCCTACATAAACATACGCACACATATCATCTGCAGAATAGTTTAATATTTATGCTATCACATTACCAACTTTGTTTTGATAATGTGAAGAATTATTTATATTGTTAAATCTTACAATACTGAAACCTTCCTGTTCAATCCCTTTTAATTCTAACGATTTAAACAATAACTCGGTCTTACCAGATAATATTGCGTTTAATTTCTTTGGCACATATGGCTGCTATAAAATTGAAATCTGATGTTTTTTTTTAAATAAAGTGTTGAATGCAGCGTTTAAATATTATCGTGCACTTTAAATTACACTTGCATTTTAAACACCAGAATTAAACCCGAGGCCGCAATAAACTGGTGTAAGCGCCAACGGGGGCTGTTATTTCAGCACGATAGTGTTTGTCGGAGGCTCGATGGTAATCGTCATGCCTCTTAGTCACACTAATTTAACCATCGCTTAAGGTGTGGGCGTGGTCTGAGCAGCTGGCGACCTGAGAGCAGCCATCTGTCGTTTTGCTGGGGGTAGCATATGACGTGTTAATGTTTTCCACACACACACACTACTTAGGAACACATAAATTATATTTGCTGTAGCTCTAGAGGGCTGACATTGATTCCCAGCAGAAAAGAGAGCCTAGTAGCAGCTTAGCCGCCTCTTGTAGACTGGTTTCTACTGCAGGGAGACATGCATGTCTCAACATGCAACAGAGGCCACCTGGCCAGGGAGAATGGGGGAGGGGGGGAGGTAAGCTGTAGGCAGCGGGGCCGTAAAAGGGGTGATTCCAAGGGCCCATGAGTGACAAGGGCCTGGTTGGGGGCCCAATATGATATGTTTTCACGGGCCCAAAATTTCCAGTGGCAGCCCAGGCTGTAGGTTAGCTTCATTACCGTTTTATCACCAAGAACACCAAGCTGACACAAAACAGGCTCCACTCAAAAAGGCAACAATCGAAGGACAATATACAGCTATCAGTATGTCATATTTCAAATAATACATGCAGTTTTGTAATACATATTACAAAAATAGAAACCCATTACAATGACAAGATCGGGCAGCTCAGCTGGCATTGCGGGACTTATCTGTTGAGGAGACGCACAGCCCTCAACCATGCAGAGCAAAAGAGGCGATTAACTGGAAGTAAGCATGCATCATACCAACCATCATGTCAACCAATTCCAACAGGTCATAACTGAAAACGAAAAACAGGAAATCTGCCAATTACCGCTTACCCTGGGCAGGATGGCGTGAAGCTGGGGATGGCTGAGTCTGAAGCACAGACGCCAGGCTGGGGGTAAACCCCGGGCGGGATTGCTTACTGGGCACATTTTTGTTCTATTTCTAGACTGTATACATAGCAGCAAGATGCACTTGCTGATAAGGGATGAGATGTGGTACTCCGTCTCATTCCCACACATCAACAACACACACTGATACACTTTCTTAGCAGCGTAACTCAAATGTACTGTTTCGCTGAATAATCACAACGATCATCATCTCTCGGCTTTCCACGCACAGGCTGAAATCGACGTGCTGTAAACGTCCGGACTTCCAACCACCCATTAACTGGTATTGTTCGGGGGAAGCCGCCTGCTCGCACGTACTTGAATCAGCCAGTGTGCCAGTGCAGACGTGTCCCTAGCAATAATAACCCAGACTTCATTTCGGGCTGTCATCACAGTGCTCCTGATCGCCCAGTAACCTTCCCCCTCCTTCCTATCTCCAGCACAGTGCTGAGTAAGCTCGCCAGCATTCAACACTTTTTTAAAACAAGTCGCCACTCGCTGATAACTGGACGGCATGGGAGAGGCAGGGCTACAGGAATACACGCGTAGCAGCGAACCGCAGCGGCAAATGCAGGAAGAAGCGGGTAGCGTAGGCCAGAAACAACAACGATCATGCTTCAGGCAGTGCCGCGGATGCTTGTGGTGGTAATAAAGAAACGGCCTTGAGACTCGGGGGTTTCGCATGGGACTGGTGCCGGGCGAAGGGTGAGCAGAGCAGAAGAGGCTGTTACATTGTTTTGTCTGCGCTCCGCACACGCGTACAGATCGCGCCGGCTGCATGTGACTTCGGCTGTATCCTCCCGCGCATTCCAGAGGCTCGCGGCGCAAAAAAAAAAAAAGGAACTAGTTCTCCACGATAAGAAAGCACAGAGCGAGTTGCCAAACCGCAGGAAACACAATATTCAGCGAGATCTTTCCGCATTTGCTTTCCCGTATTTCCAAATTAGTGTACGTATTAAGACATCTGAAAGCTCAACATAAGCAGACACTTTGAAATAAGCTTCTGATGTTCTAAGATGCGACAGCACATTTATTGGATTGCTTACGGCGCATGTATAACAAACAAAACATCTTGTCTTGTTATAAAAAGCAAAGGCCGTGATCATTTTTAAACGACTTAAAACTACATAGGCCTGCTACTTTAAGGTCCAATATACTGCATAAAAATTTCACAGCTGCTACAGCAATACTCTATAATTATACAAATCATGCAGTTTTGTCGTTTTATTGGTACTGCTACAATGTGCGAAGGGGTTTGGACAAAGCATTTTATGATACGAGACGCCTGATGGACCTTAGCTGATTCTGAACAAGGGTGCGTGTCCGAAGGACAGAAGGGAGATTTGGGACGTAAGCCAATTCATCCGCGCTAAAGAAAGGTGTCCCGGCTCCGGAAAAAAAAGCCAGAGAAAGAAAGAGGAGGCAGGGAATTTCGGACGGAAGAAAGGGAGCTGCGGCCTTATTTATTTATCCCCGCTCTGTAAGTTATTCTCGGTGTTGGTTTATTGTGCCGTTGCAGCAGGTTCCCCCCTGTGCGTTTACACAAGGCGAATATATCGTCTTCGATAAGTTCTTCAAAGTTTTTTTTTGGTTTTTTTTTTTTAGACTTTGTTTGAACTGATGATAAAAGTAACAGTCTCCGGACGTCGTGTTCCTTTTCGTTTCGTTCTCATGAGTGGAAAGCGATAGACTCTTCGAGGATTGTTTATTTTATTATCGTTTTTTTTTTACCTGAGCAATTAAAAAAAAAAAACGAGAAGCCTGTAGCATTACAATCTGCAGGAGCTCTTTTGTGGGGCTTCACCGTAACCTGCGCCCCCCTTTCATGCGGGCTCGGAAGAGGAGAACCGGCGAGTGTTCCTAATTGATGCGAAACAAGCCAGAAGAACTCTATTTATTTATAAGGGACGAAAGCGATCCGCTTCCTTATCGGCTCCATCCGATTCCCTCATCAGCCGGAGCCCAGGAGGGAGCAGCGGCGGCGGCGTATTGCGGCTGGAGCCGCTATATTCGCGGCATCGAAGCGCCGAATGGACAGATCGGAGGAGGAGGTCCATTAACGCGCCTGCAGATTACCCTTCATGCCAAAGCGACGCGATCGGTGCCGCTATTTATGAACACTTTTATTAACTTCAGTTTCTTTTATTTGATCTTTTCGCGTCCACCAAGACTACTTGCTCGTAACTCGTGGAAACACGTTTTAAATGGATTTGCCGTCAGCACCTTGTGCTGGTTGCCCTGTTAGACCAGCCATGACCGTACGCCTACCATCCAGGCATGACTGTCTCTTAAAATAATTCCCCGAACATGCCGTAACTCCTATTTATTTTATTTATTTGGTAATGCAATATTTACTGTCTTTATTCTTCAACTGCTGTAGAATTACTTGAATATTGTAACTGCTTGTCTTATTCTATATTTATTTTATCAACCCTGTTGATTTTAGTAGTGGCCACCAGTAATACTAGTGCGTCGTCAGTGGATTTTTTATTTTTTTTTATAAGTGTAAAATGGACCGCTTTAGCAGTAAGTTGCTGGAGAAATTAAAACGGAATGACACGGGTAGTGTTAAATTTTCAATTTCTAAAAAGAAAGGCGACTCGGGGAACGCCAATAATAATAACAGCGCGAATGTGCCTGTGGCCACTGGAGTCGCGGTCAGTTCTCGGACGTGTCCTGGTCCCGGTCCGGGCCAGCCCGCCAAACCCTCACCGGCCTCGGCTGATTTGTGTGGGCAAGGAGCGAGAGGCAGTGGGCAGGGGCCTCTTGTCCAGCGAGTGTCTCCTACCACAGTGATACCGGAGAGCACCTGGCCCAGCGAGCAGCACGCCAGTGCGAAGCTCAGACGACGGCCCCCTCAGCAGCACGCCCAAAGGGCCCCTGACCCGACCCGGAGCAGCTTCAGGAACAGCTTTCCTGGGCTCAGTGAGCAGCTGAGGCGGGACCTGGTCCTCTCAGAGGCAGACCCGGTGCCGTCCGGTCTGGGTAGCGGAGTCATGCGCCCCCTGGCCCGCCGCCGATACTCTCTGGAGCTTCAGCAGCTCGTCCAGAGACACCAGCTGCTCTCTCAGCCGCCTCCGCGGCCGGCGCCGTCGTATGCGGGTCCCGCCGGCGCCCTGCTCGGGTACGGCGCGGGCGAGCCGTGCTTCCCGCTGGAACAGGAGCGCTACAAACGCCTCTCCCTGCAGGAGACGTTCACCTGCAAGCGGCACAGCACCGGCGGAGGAGAGCTGTGGGAGAGGCCCTCCTCCCTCTCGCAGCCGCCAAACCGCTGCGCCGAGCAGGGCGCCGGCGGCTGCTTCCCAGGCCTCGCCCTCAGCCCCTGCTCCTCCGTCAGCCTGCAGGAGTCGCTGCTGGCCAGCCCCCGCTCCAGCTTCGCCAGCACCGCCAGCGGCGGGAGCCCCATGGGCAGTCGATGCAGCAGCAACCGCACCAGCGGCATCAGCCTGGGCTTCGACACTCGCTGCAGCACCATGCAGTTCCCCTCGCTGCCACCGGGGGGCTCTGCGTTCGCAAGCCCAGGCCACATGGCAGGGGCGAGGCCACATGCTCCCTCGGTATATCAGGATGGGGCAGCAGCAGGCGTGGCACAAGATAGCCGGCATTCATACCCCCCTGCATCGGGAAGCTCTAACGCAGATCCGGGCGACCCGCAGCCAGTGCAGGGGGCGCCCAGAGACCGGCTGCGCTACTCTGACCTCCTGGGAACTCAGTACCAGGAAGAGCTTCTCTGCCTGCTGCGTAAAGAGGTCAGACTTCCCCGGGAGACCCAGGAAGACGCTCAGCGCGTCTTGGAACTCCTGGAGGAGCTGACCCTCAAGGAACAGCTGCCATCTGCAGGGCCTCCCAAGCCCAGTGAAGATCCGGGGCCAGGCAGGGATGCGGCCGAAAGCCGGCAGGAGTACTTTGGTGAGATCCGCACCGTTGCTCGGGGAGGGGTACTGCCGGCGCTGTAGATTTATGACGACGGACTGATCCGGGCTGAGCGGACACTCGCAGAGCAGCAGATGCAGTACAGTCAGTAGTGCCCACAGCGCAGCAGCACTGCGTAAATCTAAATTACACGCTCTGGGGATAGCAGCGTGGATGGGCGTATGCCGCCGCGCCGCGCTCTGCCAGCCGCCACATGTTTTGGCCATACGCCCGTGGGCGGCCCGGAGCGGCCTGGCACATGTGCTGCGTGGGCCGGCGTGTGCTGGCGTGTGCTGCAGTGCTCCCTTTGGCTCAGGTATTCCAGCCCTGCAGGGAAAGGAGTGCACTTGCGTTGGGGAGGAGTCAAGAAGGGTGCGCATAAGGGATGCGGTGGGGGGCAACAGAGACCTTTCCCTCTTTGGGGCACCAGCTGAGTGGCATGGAGGGTCAGTCTGTGTTTGTGTGCATATTTGCGTAGACCGGGGTCTTTTAATCATGGTCCCAGTAGCCATATATGCCAGTGGTATGTTCACTCCTATTGAAGTCTTATTACTTTCCATTTATTCGATATCCGAAACACCCAGTTAATATGATGCCTTCCCATAATGTACAACGGCCATAACTCGTTTTAGCTGCTTTTGGAGCTACAGGCTGCCAGCTTGCTCGCAGTCCTGCGGGTGACCATTTGACTATAGGTTTCACTGTGGAGCAGAAAGAAAGAGAGTGCAATCCAGTTAACTAATACAGTGTTTCCCAAGCCAGTCCCTGGGGAACTCTAGACAGTCAGCATTTTTGCTCCCACTGGAAGCTGCGAGGGAGCAAAAACGTGGACTGTCTGGGGGTCCCGCGGCAGCCATTCTGCACCAGTATGCTCACCATTTACATGTACAGCATTTGGCCTCAGTCAGAGTGACTTAAGTCTCCTTCGGTGAATACATTCTGATACAATCTGTCATGACTCAGTAGCTAAGGTGCCGACGGGGCAGGAGAGAATTCAACAATTAGATACAGGAGATGATTCGGAGACCAGATTTGATAGGGCCACGATGGGCGATCTTTGACAAGACCTCGGAGTACCACCCCTACTCTTTTGAAAGCCTTGAAAGAGTCAGGACCTCGGTTTTTCCATCTCTTCCGATGGATGGTGACATTTTTGCCAATGTCCCCGGTGACTGCGCTGGGGCATTGTGATGCACACAGACCGCATAATACTGGCCACACCAACACCCCTTCCAGAAGATGTTTCATCATTTTTGACCGATAGTCTCAGGGCACTTGACAAGTACGTCAAGTAAGTTTTGGGTCCAGCACCAATAATTGCCATGCATTCAGTTAGCAGCTCAATCAAGGCTAAAGAACTAGACTAGAGCAAAGCCGGGCGCGAGGGCCAGGATTCAGAAGCTTGAGTGTACATGTTAATTGACATTGAAGCCATTCTAACGACTTGTTCCAGGGACCTGTGTGAAGTGTGGTAAAGGTGTCTACGGGGCGGACAACGCCTGCCAGGCTCTGGACAGCCTCTACCACACGCGCTGCTTCATCTGCGTGTCCTGTGGTGAGTTCTCGCCTCACGTTACCGTCTGTCGTATCCCGCCCAGTGTGACGGGGGCCCACCGCCGTATGACTACTTCCGAAATCCACCAGTGTCATTGTCGCTCGTCACCAAGCCAGTTTTCCTCTGTCTCCCACAGGCCGCACCCTCAGAAACAAGGACTTCTACAATGTCAGCGGGTCTGTGTACTGCAAAGAGGATTACATGGTGAGCGAATGCCTCTTCCCGCACACGGAAGTCGTCCTCCGTATGCCTCCCGTTTCAGGCTCTGGCCGGGGCTTCTGGGCACTCGATCATGTCAGGAATGTGAGATTATAGCTCCGGCTCTGAGCGTCCCCCCCAATTATGGCGCAGGCTGCCATGGCTCCGTATCTCGAAAGTGGTAATTAAGTGTAATGTTTAGCTGCTTGCTTTTCTGACCTTCGCTCTCTCTTGCCTCCACCCAGTTCTCAGGGTTCCAAGCCGCAGCAGAGAAGTGCAGTGTGTGTGGGCACTTGATCCTGGAGAAGGTAAGTGTAGACGTGAGAAGTCAGCCGTACCCCAGCTAGCTTTACGTGTGTTCGACAGTCCTGTTGCGCGAGAAGGGTGTGCGTTCATGTCTCTCCAAGGTAAAACCTCAACTGAAGCAGTGCTGGACAGCTTCTGCAGTTTAAAACATGAACAGTAGAACTGCCCAAGGTTCTGTCTGTGCCTCTCAGATCCTGCAGGCTCTGGGGAACTCGTACCACCCCAGCTGCTTCCGCTGCGTGGTGTGCGCCAAGGCCCTCGATGGTGTCCCTTTCACGGTGGACTACCTCAACAACATCTACTGTGTCTCTGACTACAACAGGTGAGCCGTCTCATCTCAGAAACGCAGCCGCCTGCTTCTCAAAGAAAGAATTACTTAATTTAGGTAAAAAAAAAAAGCATTGCCTTCATTCCATTTCCACTGTAACTCACTCTAGGACAAGAAGCAGCTTGTTTTAGCCTGCAAGGCTTCAATCGGTCTAGTACTAGCTGGCAGATTTCACTCTTTGGGGTACAGAAGAATACTGTAGGTATTGGAAAATGTTTCAGTAATTGCTGTCTGTATTAAAAAATAAGATGGAACAAAGAACTACTGGATTCTTTGGCCCGGAAGAACTGGACTTGCCCAGTCCTGCAAGTGTTATGCCCTGTGAAATTGATTTGTGCTTATCAGCTTGTGCCCCCTGGTGGTGTAAAATGGACCTGCATGCATTGTATTGCAGAACTTTTGCTCCAAAGTGTGCCGCTTGCCTCCAGCCTATTCTACCTGCTGAGGTGAGGACTACCTTTTGTAAACAGTATTATCCTCATGATTAAGTGTTAAGTGCTGGCAGTCATACAGACGCTGTTCTTCGGGTAAGTTCTGTCTTGTCGACCGCTCTGCATCGCGACTTCTCACCATCACCGCAGATTTGTTATATCATTTTGCGAAGGCTGCAGACGGCACGCAAAGGCCAGATGTACAGTGCCGGTGTGGAGTTGTTTATAACAGTCCGTCCTGCATTATCTCCTTGTGATCTTTGTATCTTCCTTTGGCTTCGCTCTGCTTGAATGCGTGGTATAAATTGTTTATTTTTTAAAAAGTAGTATGAATGTCTTTTACTCTCGAATTGTCGTGTTTTTTTTGTTTTTACTTCTTCGAGTTCACTTTGAGGGCCTACTTTTTAGTTATTAGCAGTTGTGTCCGTAATCTCCAGCTTTCAGGTGTCGCTGTGTAATGGTGATTCTCTGCGCTCTTTCACAGGGCAGTGAAGAGATCCTCAGGGTGGTGTCCATGCAGAAGGACTACCACTTCGAGTGCTACCATTGCGAGGTCAGTCGGTGTCTGCACCCTCCCTCCGTCCGCCACCCACCCGCCCCCATAATCTAGCATCATCTTGTTTGGATTTCACTGTGGCTATCAGGATTTCTAGTGACCGTATTGCAGCTAACAATGAAAATATGCAGGTATTAATTCTTATTTAAGCACTGGCCCTGTACTAGATGGCTTTCATAGGGAGGGCTTCTCTTATCATAGTAGTGTTCAGATTACTCCCTTAAGCTGGCCGTGTGCTTCAAGCGATGTCTGGACAGATCCAATGATCTGTGACATCCTAAAATCTCCACCACAGTGTACGTTGTGTGACACGTCAGTCCTAGAGGAAGCGGAATGTTTTTCATGCTGCAGACCCACATACAGAGCGCAAATATTATTGTGAGTGCGTCTGTCATTTTAATATAGGAGATAACCGCTTGTTTAAAATGTAGACTTCACGCTTTATTAACAGCCACTATCGGTTTAATACAAGTGGCGGCGCAGACAGGGAAGCCAGCAATTTATATCATGCATCTACAGCAGACACTACATAATTACGTTTGCTGTTAACAGAGGTGCTCCAATACGCATATTTAATTTTTACTATTTAAAGTGTGGTGTGGCGCAAAGCATACCTGTAACCGCATAATTAATCCTGCTGACCAATCCTGCGCCTTCACATTTATGGTCAGCCAATCGTGGACAGTGAGCAGGATCTGAACAAACTAAAGTTTGCCTCAGTGCACTGAGACAGTGGTCACCGCGGTGATTGTCATAAGACATTGTATTGCCAAAACGACTTCAGTTTTTATCAAAGGGTATAGCCAGCTTTAATTAGCACAAGTCTTTAACCCTGGGGAACCCACGGGGTCATATATTACCCTACCTTTTATTTCTGCCATATATTCAACCCACTCATCAAAGTAAAGATTTTACTTTTGTTTTTGAGTCGTATATGGCACGAAAAAATATACGAAATGAAAAAATAAATATATTTAACTTTACTTTGATGAGTGGGTTGAATGTCAGGCAGAAATACAAGGTCAAATATAACCCCGTGGGTTCCCCAGGGTTAATGTAGTCATATATTGCATGAATATGACCCCCCCCCCCCCCCCCCATTTTCTCTTCAGGACTGTGGGAAACAGCTCTCTGATCAGCCAGGCTCCCAGTGCTTCCCCCTGGACTCTCACCTCCTCTGCCACTCGTGTCACATGACCAGGGTGTGTACCATACACAACCTGCCCCTGCACAGCGCCGTGGGAGATGTTTGAGGACGCGGGCTACACACAGCTCTTAACCCACCAGTTGCTCACCGGCGCCTCCTAGTGATACACGATCATTAGCGTCGAGTTTTCCCATCACTCGGGACAGCATTGCTGTTGACTGTCTGGGTACCTATGAACGGGTAACCCCAGCACACATACATCCAGCTCAAACAGCCACTGACATGTAAAATGAGATGGGAGTCAGTCAGAAATGGGAATTGATATTAGATCTGCACACTTCTGCGAGAGCAGAAGTGGTGTGTGGCTTTAAAGTAACATACTGTAAGGAGTCCTTATTGAGGACATTTTTGCCTGTGTTAACCATCACTAAAACCATATGTGACACATAGGTGTGTGTGTTCGGTGTTGAGAGGGTTAGCTGTAAGGTATTACGTACTCCTTCAGGTCTGCTACCTATAGTTGTCACAAAGGGACTTTTGCGAAGTTTTTATTATTAGCAGTTGTTTTGCACTTAAGTAAAGTTTGCTTTTTAAAAACAAAAAAACTTAAACATTCCTGTGTATTAAATATTTAAATTGCTGAAAAGCTTGTCTTTTCTTGAGGATGACCCCAGCTCATATCGACAAAACAAACCCTACATTTTCTGATTAAATCTGCTGCTTTTCTTAAAGGTAACCTTTTAGGACTTGAAGGTACTCTGAATGTTTAAGTATAAATTATACCACATAGTAAGCATTGACACCACTCCAGCGCTGAAAAATGGAGTGAAGCAGCACTCCACCAAAGATCACTACCTTCCTGTTCCCATTCTTATCTGCGGGGTATTTTGTTCTGCCAACACTTGCATTTCCCATGTCTAACAGCCAGGCAGCTTATTGAAGAGGTTACGGTCAGGTATTTAACTGCTCCAGTCACCCTTTCTTCAAAAAGAATAGCATTTAGCTTACGATACTTACACGATCTTAGGAAGCAAACGGACCAGAACATTTCACAGAGACCGAGTATCTGTCATGGCTGAGTGCCCTCCTGCTGTCGTTGGGTTTCGCCAAGTTGTCAGTGGTGATATGGGATGGCATGGGGAGTACACCCTCCTACCCTTGCTGTGTGTGTGTTGGTCTTTCGCACTTGAATCAGGCTGTTAGGTGAGCTGGGGCCCCTGTCCTTTGATAAGAGTAGATGGTTTATCATGTACCCATCCAATGTCCTCCGTTGTCAAAGACCATTTCCAGTACTCGGGAACAGAAATACAGAGGATAATTCCCTGATCCGTCTTGCTGTGGTTGCATCCTTGCCAATGAGAACATTCCCATGATTCATCGAGGTCCAGGTTCACCTTTAGGAGGCAAGTCAGCAAGTATTCTTACTAAGAGCATAAATATGACCTTTGCATTAGTGCTGATAAAGTCCATGTTCCCCAGCTCTTTCTTGCTGGGTTTGGCTCGTGACCCTGAACAGAACCTTTGGATGGCAGTGCATAGGGCACCACGTGGCTCGGTGTGACCCTATGCAGGACCTTTGGATGGCAGTGCATAG
>JAODKK010000015.1:15183426-15195929 GCA_026774405.1 Petrocephalus microphthalmus
TTGATTTGCAGTTCATCCAGAATGAGAGTTCCTTTTTAAGTGTTTTATACCTCTATAGAAAATAATTATTGGAAATCCTAGTCACAGTGATGATAATAAAGTATGGTTTAAGGATTAGAACGTTGACAAGCTGGATGTGTGGATGGGAAGGGTTTAACTGAGGATCGATCCAAGCTCTTAGCTGCTCCTTTGAAAGCACCTTGATGAATAAAGTCTCCAAGAAGGGAAAAAATAAATCGCCCTTTAGTTCCAGACTTAGTCAAGCAGCTTCATACCCTATATGCCCAGTGGGATTGCAACTAAGAAACATCACTGTAAGACATCAGTATGTAACCTAATACCCATTTGAAAATATTAATTTATAAAATATTTGAAAAACGTGTTTGTGGAGTTGGCTCTAAATATGCTCCACAGGCAATGAACCTGTCAACCTTTGGGCTCAATTCATTCCCTAATGGAATAATGTCTTGGTTCGGAAGGTGGTCCATAACTTTGGGGAGCTTAGACCTGGCAGCCGACGTGATGTTGGCGCGGGTTTCACCCTTTGCGTCCGCTCTCACATGCCGGGGTTCGGTAAATCAGCCCGGGGGCCGGTGCACTGTATTGTCTAACCATGAGGCACCGTCTCACTTCTCTGCTGAGTGCATGTTTTCTCTGGGTAACGCTGACATTTTTACCGCCAGAGTCTACACACGTACAGAAGGATAAAGATGATTTAATACAACGGAAGACGGCGGCTTCATTTGGGACCTAGTTGTTGGAAGGTAGCTCTCCCAAAGTCGTAAACCGGTAGAGAGACAGTGCCTTGTTCAAGTCCATAAACGAAGTACTTGGGTGTGGTTTAAGTCGTGCAGTATTGCTTGGAACTGTGAATCAATAATGTGTGAACAGCCAGCTTCAAAAGTTACCCATCCCAGCAAGTATTTATGGGCCAGGCAGAAGATTTAATTCTCCTCTCACCGGTCAACATTGTTCACACTTCCAGTCACTCTTATTTAAGATCTAACACATTGAAAAACAGCCACTCTTTAGAGATATGTTGGAAACCCCTGGACTCCAGTTTCCAAGTGGAAAGTGCTGCACTCCTTTGCCGTGTGCTAGGCCTGCAGACCGCAGAGATGTGAAAGAAAGTCCACGCAAAGGTTATACAAATAGTGTTGTCGTGACGGAGCCAAGCAGATTTACTGACTCAATTTGTCCTCCAGACTTGCAGTATATGTGTGAAATCTGGCCTGTGGGCGACTCATGTTCCTTCAGGAGAGCTACAGGAGCTTGTTTTGTTGGGAAATATGACCGCCCTTGTCTGATGTGCCCTTGTTTTTTTTTTTTCCCAGGGTGCAGTTATAGTTTTACTGCACTTTGCACAGGGGGTAAGAGTGGGACCAATGAAGGAAAATCAGAATGACTCCGAAACGATGGAGAGCGTTGGCCTTAGTGGTACTAAAGCTCAATGAGGCTGCCGGCCATGCCAGCGAAATTCTAAACTGCATATCTGAAGTTCACCCCGCCTCTGCCGGCGGGCAGCTTCAAAGAGCCGCCGTCTGTGAAACTGCCGACCGCGTAGTAAACAGCCGTCACATTGAAACCCGAGGAAAACTGCACATGGCTTCCAGTCAGCAAGCTGGCACATTGGCCCCAGAGCTCAGCATCGGGGCCGAGCCAGGAGCTCACCATTCATTAAGGAACATACCGTCAGCAGCATCCATGTCCACGTCTTTCAATCCTTTCGTGCTCAAAGGTTAAGACAGGGAGCTCTAATAGCCATTTATTTTTACGTGCTCAGGGTTCTGGGGTCTGTTACTGCTGAAACTTGCATCTGCGGCCTGTTTAATTCGGTGATTATGTACTCAAAAAAGCAGTAGCTTGTCACCCTGCTCTCGTTTAATTTGTCGATATATACAGGTGGCTTGTTGATGGAAACTGTCTCACCTTTGGTGGACATTTTTGGTTCAGCTGGCCGGTTGCTGTATCTGTTTCCATAGTGGAGTTTAACTCATAAGCCGTTTCTAACAGGTGTCTGGATTGCAGCTTGCCTTCCGCTGTGGAGCACACTGGTTACTGTTAGCCCGCAAGGGCACTAACGGTTTGACCCTCTTTCTCTGCAGATGACGCCATCTCTGGGAGGGATGGATCAGCGCCCCCCAATGGGGCTAACACAGAATACGCCACCGACGATCTTTCGGCTAAACTGGGTGAGTCAATATACTGTCTGGAAATCCTGTAGCGTTTTCTATATTTATCTTAGGACCCCAGAATAAGAAATGTGTTCCAGAAAGAAATGGATACCATTTCTCACAGCACTTGAATGCCAAGGAATATCACTAAACGTTTGGCATTGTTTAGGCCTTTGATATCATTGCTGGTTTTCCAGTATTCTACTCCATATATTTTACATGTAAATACCACTAATTGTTAAATCATCACTACAATGAAATTCCGTGTGTTATATTTCATTGGTATTTATTTGGACTGGGGTGCAAAAATGTACTAAGTTAGCTGGTGCACTTGATTTAGGTTAGTCTGCGTAATTGGGCAGTGAGCCTCGCGTTAAGTGACCTGTTTACTCTGTTGCACGACAGTGAGGCCTCGGTTTACCCAGCCCGCCAAGATGCGCAAGCGTGTGATCGCCCGGCCTGTGGGCAGCTCCATCCGGCTGAAGTGCGCCGCCAGCGGTAACCCGCGCCCCGACATCACCTGGCTGAAGGACAGCAAGCCGCTGTCCCCGCAGGAGGTCGGCGAGGGCCGCAAGAAGAAGTGGACCCTGAGCTTGAAGAACCTGACGCCGGAGCACAGCGGGAAGTACACCTGTCGCGTCTACAACCGGGCCGGCGAGATCAACGCTACCTACAAGGTCGAGGTTATCCGTAAGTAACGGTCCTGCTCCATCACCCCATACAGAGCACATCTAGCTAACCCAAAAGGCTAAGCTAATTTTACAGCTAACAATGACAGTATAGAAGGTAGCTATTATGCAGATGAAATGGAGAGGAGATTCTTGCTTGATGTAATTGTCTTATCAAAACCGAACCAAAATCATATTGTCCCATGTTGTAAGGTTCCTGTAATGACATAAAATCACTCAAAACTAGATGTCCCCCTTGTAGACTTCGCAGCATGGTGTAACATCAACACGGTGTCATTTTTGGAAGATTTGCTCAAATAGATTTAGCTGGAGATCACTGCGGACAGCAGCATTTCGGGTCCTTCCACAAACTACTGGTGGAAATAGACCCAAGTCACAGAGCACGTCGGCATTAATTTAGGGCAACTGAAGAGATGTCCATGCTCTCCAAGGCGTTCAGCGTGTGTGGCAGTGAGCAAAGTGAATTAGTCATTGGAATGAGGAGCACATTATGGAGGTTGGGTGGCTTGGGAGGTGTGGGGGGAATTGGCCTCTGTTCTAAGGAGAAATCTTCATCCATTCTGCTGACCATCTGCTGCTGGTTACAGTGCAGCTGTGTGGCGGCCTCAGCAACACATGTTGATACTAAATCCAGAAGCAGAAAAGGGGAAGTGAATAGAACATCATCCTCGTGTTAGATCTGGCATTTTCTGCTCAATCTAAACCAGACATGGACGGACGCTACCCATCTGTACACACTCACTCGTACAAATGTAGGTGTTAATATTCATATAGTGAAATGCACGTACTGTTCCATTAATCCATTCATACACTTCAACACTCATACACCAAAATACACATACATCCTTTCAGGCACATTTATCCATCCATCTTTAGGTCGCTTCTCCTGGTGAGGAGTGCTTTCTCTTTATACATATACAATATGCGCCCCGTATCCGCGGGAGACACTGTACAGTCCAAGACCTACCACCGATGGCTGAACCCACCAATAAAAGCGAACCATCCGTGGACCTTATATATAATGTGATTTTCATATAATGTATATACATATGGAAAAGTTTATTTCAGAAATGGTCAGATATTACCAGCATTAAATACTGTACATTGTATTGATTGAAAGGGATTCTGTTTTAAGTTTTCTGTACGTTTTAGCCTAATTCTCAAAATATCATTGATCAAGGGATGTTGGGGAAATGAAAATAATGTTTTTTATACCCCTCAAATGATAAAGGAACAATTAAAAACATATTTTTACACATTTTACAATAAAAATTATTGTATCATGTACCTGTACATAACCTGTAAAGTTAGCCTGGTGGATGTCACTATGTAACAGAATATACTGACTTGGTTCACAGTTTGAAACCTATGAACTGTTTATTTAAACTGCAGTAAACCATGGATAACTGAAACTGCAGGTACTGAAGCTGCAGATATCGGGGTCCTACTGTATATATGCCAACTACTTATACAGTACATATCATTATTTGACTAAGTGTCTTAGTAAAATCATTTAACATTTGAACCAAATTCAAAAGATTCTTGAGATCTATTGAGAGATCTGCACAAACATCCATGCACACACCAGTTTGGATGGGATATTACCAACAAGTAGCCCATTCTCTCCTGGTGTTCAGTTGATTAGTCATTGATTTAAAAATGACTGAAGTTTCAGAATAATGCTCAGCACTACTACACATGTGTGGTCGTGTGGATCTTTACACATGTCCTGAGCAGTATGCCTCCATGAACACATATCCTGTCTGTATAATAATGTAACTGCGGGCTGACGTGGTCACCGGGTTCTATTCTAATTGCTATTGCTTGTCATACTGGTTTGGTCAGATGCACCTGAGCATTCATAACTGCATGTACCATCTCACTTCTTTGTTATTATATTTGTCCCTGACATTGTTTTCCTTTTGACTCCTTGGCAGAACGTACCAACTCCAAACCCATCCTGACTGGCACCCATCCACTGAACACCACGGTGGACTATGGAGGGACGACATCATTTCAATGCAAAGTTCGCAGTGACGTCAAGCCCGTCATCCAGTGGCTGAAGCGAGTGGAGCCGGGAGACGAAAGCAAGTACAACTCCACCATCGAGGTGGGGGACCACCGCTTTGTGGTGCTGCCCATGGGTGAAGTGCTGTCCCGGCCAGACGGCTCCTACCTTAACAAGCTGCTCATCAGCCGCGCCAAGGAGGGGGATGCTGGCATGTACATCTGTCTGGGCGCCAACACCATGGGCTACAGCTTCCGCAGCGCCTTCCTCACAGTCCTGCAAGGTAGGGATGACCCTCGTTGCTCTGTCAACCACACATGCCTCAGTCTGGGTTTCTGGCCATGTGCCATAGCAAACAGTGAGTTTGAAATGGCCCAAGGCAACTGGCTATAAGCCAACCCATTCAATAGATACATTTTCTTAGTCTTAAAGAATTTTGTTTATTTCTGCACTTTTGTAAAACCTCTACGTAGTTTTTGTTTAAGATTTGACATTTGGTAAAATAGAAGAAAATGCCTTGGAGTTTCTCCTCTCACTAGCCTTGTGTTTTGCTCCTGTGTTCTTCTAGACCCCAAACCTCCCACAATCCCAGTGTCCATTCCGACATCGCACAGCCTGCCCTGGCCCGTCATCATTGGGATACCGGCAGGGGTGGTCTTCATCTTCGGGACTATCTTGCTTTGGCTCTGTCAGTCTAAGAAGCACTGCTCCTCGGGGGGTGCTGTGGCCGCACCGTCGGGCCAGGCAGCCCACCGCCAACTACCCCGGGACAGGGTTGGCCTTCCTGTCGCCGACAAGGACTGCATGGGGTCCCTCAGCTATGACGAGTACCTGGCCCAGCAGCAGCAGCAGCTTCTCCTGACCCAGGGGGGAACTCCCCTGGCTCCGAAAATGTACCCAAAGATCTACACCGACATCCATACGCACACCCACTCACACGTGGACGGGAAGGTGCACCAGCATCAGCACATTCACTACCAGTGTTAGCCTCCAGGCTCTGGCTTCTCCCCATCTGGCCCGGATCCCTGCCCTCTCTGGAGTGCATCCCAGGACCTCTGTCCTAAAATGGGGTACCTCAGAGGACCTTCCTCACTGCCATGCCTAAACCTTTCAGGTCCTGAGGTAAATCACATGAAGGGACAGACTTTGTAGGATCCACATATGCACCAGACAAATCCATGAGCTCTTCCTTCTGGAGGAAGATAACTTAGCTGGGACAAAATCAGCAAGGTCGCGTTGCTTCTGTGAGATTCCCTTTGCTTGTTTTGGGTTTCATCTTTGCTTTTAACGCCAGTTTTCTTGGGCTCGTACTGTGATCTTGGTGAAAGGCTGCACAAAACAGCCATGGACTTCAAGCAGTCACCCAATCCGACAAACACGGTTGGACATTACTGGTAACAGAGGAAGAATGGATGTATTAAGGGCCAGTCATTGTTGCGTTCCTATGAACTAACCGGAATTAGGAGAACTAGCTGAAACGTGGTTTATTCTGCACTTAAAGGGCTTCTCTGGGTATAAATCAAAACATCAGAAATGGACACTGCTACGGGGATCACTTTCGGAGTTGCTTTCTGGAACATGTTTAGTTCTAACCACCATTAAAGGAACTTGAAAATGCTGTTAAATAATAGCGGGAAATGGAACGCTACAAGTAATGCAGAATCGTGCCTCACGAAAGCGTGCAGGGATTAATAAGGCTCATACTCATGTCACCTGACTGCACGCACCCCACATTGCACTGGTGTGGCCTTAAAAAGCCGTGCATAGCAGTTTGGGGAGCGGGGGCCGGAGGTGGCCCTTTCGGTCTCCTCCGCCGCTCCTGTCCCGTTGGCCTGTCTGAGATGGCATGCCAGTGTTAGAAATACCACGAAAGGGCAGGTTTAGCTCTTGTGTACTCAGGTGTCCCTGACTATTCACACTTTTTGTTCCCGTGTCTTTTTGTTTGTGTTTTTTGAGCGTATGTATGTTTCCCTGACCACTATTGCTGCCAACTGAAAGCTGGACCGTGCCGCCTCCCTGCCCGCCTCCCGCCCGCTTTGGGGAGGAGCAGCGTGTGCAGCTCGCTAGATAAGTCGTGGCGGGACCTGCCGAGGTCCAAAGGCCTTGGGTTGGGGGGGGGGGTTTGTCTGTGAAATGGTTGAAGGGACAGAGACTGAAAGTCCCCAGTGTCGCCATCCTCCTGTGTTTACATTTGAAGTCGTGCGTCAGCACTGAGTGGACTGCCAAATGAAATATCCGCCACTTAAAACACACACACACACACACACTTGGGTTCGTTACACAGTTAAGAAAATGCCTATAACACTATTTAATTACCATAAACTGTTACTATCCTGGAGGCAGTAATGGACCTTCACAATGCCTATTTGGACTAGAGTCAAATTTAACCACAAAATATAAAGCTTTAGTAATTCTATATAGATTTTAAACAGAAGTCATGTATATTTAATTTATTTTGTTAAGCAGAAAATTATGTATAATTGTTTTTCATCAGATCAGGCATTTCTTACATATTTTGATCCAAAATATAAGCAATCGATGCCATTTTGTTCTTATAGTTTCCATGTAAGCTACGTAGCATCTAAGTACGTTGTCATCGAGTTATTTGTATGTGCTGTTTGAAAATATAAAAAATGTTATTAGTACTCTTTGTATTGACAATCCTGTACAGTTTGCCCTCTTTGTAAGCTGGAATTGTTACTGTAAAGTTATTCATTGGGAGACATTTTAATCAATTTATCAAAGTTATTAAAAGCAGAAAATTCTATTTTGTGTCGTGGCATCTACCTTGACCCAACCTGGTCATGCCGTGTTCCTCTATGATAGGACCTGGTCCTGAAGGGCCGGAATCCACCCCAGTCGGCAGATTTCCCTGCTCAAACACATCTTAATCAGCTGATTACCAGGTCTGATATGTCTTTAAGAAAAAACAGAGTGATACTATATGACAGTGTTGAGAATTTGCACGTAGGCCCTGTACCATTATAGGAGAGGTTCCTTATTTGAACTGGAAGGACATTATGACCCAGGGGTCTCTGCTCACAAGAAGACATCTCTAAGCACAATGGAGCTCCATGCAGCAGAGCTCCCCACACACGCGATCTCAGCATACATCCGTAGCTTTTTATAGCAAGCAGCTCTCTAGTGGGATGCTTGGTGAATTACTTCCTGCGTTCCCTCATGTGCCATGAAGTTATTGCAGAAATTAAGCTAAATGACCCAAAATTACTCGGGTTACAGAATCTCATCCTAACAGGGATCCACTGCAGTTGGCTTGTCTGGTCTTAAAGATTAACCCACATGCATGAGAATTCATCTGATCTGCAGAGCTATGTCGGTAATCTTCTGAATGTAATCCAGAATGCTCTTCTACATTCTGTGGAAGGTGGGACCTTCAAAGTTCTGACCGCCAGAGTTATGGCTGTTAGGATGCCATCCATGGTCTCCAACATTCCACACCGTCTTCTCATAAATCAAACACATATCACCCCTTACATTGTGGCACGCACAGCAGAGATTAAGACATGAGTGACTACATTTTGGTCCAGATTCTGACCAGTCCTGCAAAGACCCAAAATGGAGGCCCAAGCACAAAGACCCGGCACGTCTCCAGGCCTGCATACGTGTATCTGACAACAGCGGGGACCATAACAGAGATAAGCAGACAACAGCAGATGTGGGTGCATCGTAACCACGCCCAAGAAATGTAGCTACACAACTGCGTTGATTATCAACACTGATTTGAGCAGGATTGCAGGTTTATTCTGTGAGGCTGGAGCGCGCTGAGAAATCCAAGTGAAAAGTAAACTGCAAGAATGTGTGTCAGTTTTAGGGAGAAATAGGGATGGCTCCCGTTTTGTCTGAAGTAGTGGCAGCAGCCTGTGGTCTCCGAAAAGCAACCACAAAAAGCCAGAACAGAGATATAAATGCACTGATTCCGTCCACATTCTCTGTGGTTAAAATTAATTGAAACAACAGAGAGTAGCTCTTTAAATATGAATTTATTTTTGTGAAAGTAATAGCAGACAAACTGCTGTGGGTGAACTTTTAAAATATGCCAACAGAATGAATATTGCCCAGGGAGGTTTTTGAGCAAAATAATGCCAGCTATTATTATTATTGTTGTTTTTGTTATTACTATTATTATTATTATTAACAATAAGAGGTGACACCCCTAGGCTCTAGACGCAAAACATGCTAGGGTTAATTGGAGGTACCAAATTGACTGTAGGTGTGTGTGTGCATGAATGGTGTGTGAGTGTGCCCTGCGAGGGGCTGGCACCTCATCTGGGGTTGTTCCCTGCCTTGTGCCTGTAGCTCCAGACCCCCCATGACCCTGCATAGGACAAGCGAGTACAGAAAATGGATGGATAATAATAATAATAGCAGTAACAATGAGGGAGGTGTGCTTTTGTACATTTCTAAAATGTTACCCAAAGCTGTTCTTGCAAATGAGGAAGATACTAGGGCATTTCAGAGTAATTTATAAGAGTGATTTAAGAGAGTACACACCCATGTGGATTGTTATGCTGTTTTTTTAAGGCAGAGATCACAATGACAAATCCTGTCCTTTAAACCATCAGCATGTGTTGTCCAACTGGAATTCAGAAACTTTGCCAAGACCTAAACGTCAAAAGCTAATCAAGAAACATTTTACTACATTAAAAACATTGCATCTGTTTTACTTATAATAACATTTTATTTGCGTGTAGTTTGGGGGAATGGTGGAAGTCAACTGAGATCAAACAAGGAACAAACAGTTTTAATGACGGTTCAGATTCAGATGTGAGTGCACATATATTAATACTTAAAACAATAATAAAGAAGAAACAGCAAGCACACTGCTTCTGAAAGTGATAAAAGGAGGAATGTGTGTGTTACCCAAGAACTGCAGATCCTTATTAATATTTAAAATCGTTTTAACTTCGGTTCTGTCCTGTGTTTAATGTCACCTTCTTGTAAGCAGACTTGATTAATGTAACTCTCTCCTATGAGAACTTATTCCTGTTCTAGTGTTTTTGGCAGGGCCGGCCCACCCTCTAGGTAACATAGGCGATTGCCTAGGGTGAGTGCCCATTATTGCGCTGCCTGAAGGGGGCGCCGAGGAGCAATGGCGCCAGGCAGCAGTTAACGTTAGTGCCACAGTGTTAGCAGTATGGCAATGTCTACACATGCTACTCTCAATTTGCTGCTAAACAATATATAGCATGAGCCGGTCATATCACATGGGTGCAAGGCATGCTCTTGTCTGGGATTTATGCCTCAGTTATGCAGTATGGTCTGTAGCAATATTTTCCAATCTGGCAGGGAGCAGAAACGTGGACTGTCCGGCAGGGAGCTGGGAGGGAGCAAAAACGTGGACTGTCTGGCAGGGAGCTCGGAGGGAGCAAAAACGTGGACTGTCTGGCAGGGAGCTCGGAGGGAACAGAAACGTGGACTGTCTGTGTTAGTGAGATGCATTACTTTGGACAGCCTCAGATAATTGTAGATCCTGAAAGAAACCGACAGAAAAACAAGGGGAATGTGTTGCTGATCTGCAGAGCTGGCATCCCGCCCTTCCGTGGAGCAGCTGCTGACAAATACTGAGAATGCAGATTGCTTGTCCAACCTGAAAACGATTCCTGAAACACGCCACGGTTTGCCCGTTAACTGCAAATGGGGCATATGGAGCAAATGTATGTTTCATGCATTTCGACATTTAATTATGTCCACTCCTTCCTTGACTCCTTTTGTTTTATGGACTAATTGCTTTAACAGTGACATGCCCCCCCCCGCCCCCCAACTAACATCTGGCAGTTTCACATCAGCCTGTTTCCACAATTACTGCCATTCGGCCTTTGAAATGCTCCGATGGCATTTCCACGCTCAGCCTGAGGAGATCCTTCTCATCTTTCAGGTGGATCGGCCACTAATTTCCAGGTATCATCAGTAATTTGTCCTCAGTATCCTCTCTCTTAAAATGGAGAATCTTTATTCCCCTCAAAGGCTACACGTCAGCCTTAACAAAGAGCCTTTTCATGATCATATGATGAAGACAATACAATACAATGCAATTTTTTATTATTATCACAACATTACTTTGTCTCAATGTGCTTTACATTATCTCTGTCACATAAAGACAAACAGATCAGCTTTTTTTTTTACCATTTACAGGATTGACTTGTTTTTTATGGACCAAATATATACCAAGCACGTCACACTCTTAAAGATTCGGGAAGGAACCTGGGCTTTCCTCATATCTGCTCCACTCCTCCACTGCCCCTTTAAACATCTTCAAATTCCAGACAAGCACTGTGTAAGTGCGACCAAGCATGCTATTTGAAGTTTCATATGGGACAGTACAAAAAAGAGGATATTTCTTGTGTCGGCCATACGACATCAGACGGAATTAGGCTTCAAACCAGGTGTAAGGCCTAGAATTCCTAGGTCTACAACATAGGAAACTGGGAAAACAATTTTTTTTCAATCAGAAGGCTTGTTGTGGCTCTGATTTCCTGTACATGTCAGGCAATACAGGCAAATCTGCACTTTCAAAGAGACGGTGCGTTGCACAACAGCGCGGCTCCGGAGATAACGCGCACCCATATCCGCTTATCAGAAAGGAAGAAGGGGGTCCGTTTGACAGTGCTGATAGCTATCTGTGATGGAAAGATCTGGTGAAAGACAACAGGGGTGTTTAAGACTGGGGCTAAGCTGGGTGTGAGCTTGTGTACAAACTGTATACCAAAGAACTCTTTCTGAAAAATAAACATTAAAAAAACAAGCATAGTTGGAGGCCATTGCACAACCACAACAAGCCCTTATGAGAGCGGCATCTGCATACCAGTCAGGAAAGGAGAAATGATCAGATTAGGGTTCAAAGGCGCCATCTTGTTTACCACTAGATTACAAAGTTGCGGAAGTTTTTCCTTTAGTTTATTCTGAATGATTTACAAATGAAAGACTATAAAGTATGAACATATTGTCCATGGAAAGTTTTACAGGCTATTACAGAAGTGTCCTGATTCATGCTGGGACGTCCCTAGAAATCAGGAGCCCCCTGACAGAATGTCACAATTTTTACATACCATTTTACAGCACCATTTCCAGACCAGCTGGAACTCTGTGTAAAATGTAAATAAAAACAATGCAATGATTTACAAGCCATATAAACCCGTTTAACTGAACTAAAGAGGAACCTGAGAAATTTTATCTTATATTTATTATCTAAATGAAATGTGTTTAAGAAAAGTTAGGACAGGGGCAAGAAAAGACTGAACACCTGGCTGAACACCTCACTCAACTAATTAGGTTAATTGGCAACAGGTCAGTAGGATGATTTGGTATAAAAAGAGCCTCCCAGAGTCTGGGTGCAGTGTCGATGCGGAGAGGTTCCCCACTCTGTGAAAGATTGTGAAAGATTGTTTTTATTTACATTTTACACAGCGACCCAGCTTTTTTGGAAACAGGGTTGTACATATTCAAGAGCTCCTGTACAGTGCTGGGTCCCCAGTATCTGTCAGGGTATCCATGCCCCTCTGTCCCCCCTGGGTAGGGCCCCTGTACAGTGCTGGGCCCCCAGTATCTGTCAGGGTATCCATGCCCCTCTGTCCCCCCTGGGTAGGGCCCCTGTACAGTGCTGGGCCCCCAGTA
>JAODKK010000015.1:15471070-15486599 GCA_026774405.1 Petrocephalus microphthalmus
CGCGTCTGTGTAAACGGCTGGATTTTATCGTGCTTAAAATCTGTCATTAACCAGGTACAACCTTCGGTATCCGCCTTGACAAACCACTAGCTAACTGTTGCATGAGGTAATTAATAATTTAAGTATTTAAATTAAGGTGTGGATTAAAGCCAGAAAGCCAAACAAATGTATTTAAATATTAATTATGCGCAATTAACAAATGATTTTAAAATGCGTTGGACAATGTAGTTCGCCCTTACACACATTAATAACATATATTTGCGTCTGACCCTGCGCGGATTTGGGGTAGGCTTTCTGACAACTTTGTAGCTGTTAGAATTATTAGTATCATGATCAATTAAACAATTAGAGGATTGCAGACCCAGTGAATTTGCGGCGGGCGATGATGCTTTGGAAAGTGAGTGGGGCGTCTTCGTTTCTAAAAAGGAAAACCTTCAAAACTGTACTTTAAAAACCGAATTATCCCCCCTATTTTTACATGTGCGTGCTTTAAGCGTTGGAAATGTATGTAAACCTGAAAGTAGTCCTTCTCTTACTCATTCGGATAACGGCAGTGTATTTTGGTGGGCCTGCTTTAAAAAATCCCAATAAATTGCAGAATTTGCGACTCATATAGACCTACATTCTTAAATAGTATAATTGTACCAGTGAACACAAAATGTGGCCTGTGCCTTCAATTTGGAAAATTATCAAATGTGTAAGTGGTACAGTGTTTCTGGTCCGCAATTGGCAAATATTTTTTGGCAGTCATTTTCCATGTCGTGTAGCAAATAGTTATCCAGGGAATAACAACCAGGCTTTAAGCTGGAGATGTTTAACCGAAGTCGATCTCCTGTGCTGGGCCCATTATTTAATACATCGGTAAGTACAACAGGCGGCCAAACATAGAGCAGCATCTGAACACCAAGTCATTTACAATTCTGTGATTTTAAATGTAATCCAACCTTCGATTATTTGGATTTCGCTGTATACTACGTCGTCGCTTAAAATAAATTGAACATCGAATCGTGGACGTTTTATTTCCAATATAATGTCAAAACTAAAACATGTTCTTCCAGAGAGTATTATTTTTTTTTTGCGTTTGTATGGCACGTTTTTCTTCAGAGTAATAAGGCGTTTGTTTTACAGTGTAGGTTTTCACCCAAGATTTTATTAGGCCTGCTAATTTAAACTTTAAGAGAACGTGAGCTTAATTGTCGGAATGCATAGACATATAAAAGCACATTCATATTTTGCCACATCGAAAGTTATTAGTGGTCATTTTAGTCAGACAGGTGGCAAATACTTTAAAAAAAAAATCCATAATATGGAAATAATACCACAGATTTGTTTACAACATATTAACGGGTTTATTTATTCAATCATCCCTCTTTGTATAAGTGCTCTTCTGGTCAATATCTATTATGAGTCACTTTATTTTACAATAAATAATTTAAAAATTCGTCAGTATAATAAGCAATATACACAGGATTGACACGTGCCTCGTTTTTTTTCTCGTCGTTAAGTGACACTCCAACATTTTGTAGAATTTCTCTACAGTCTGTTCACTTATCTTTCTGTGGAGAATCCAAAATGAAATTAGAATTTGGCAAACTTAAGTTTAAAAATAACTTTACATTATTCCTACCAATCATACACAGTTTTAATTAAACAATACTTATACGTATTACAAGCCATTCCAGATGAAGAATGCTGTGCCTTCCTAAATGGCATGAATATTTTTTTCAGAACAAACCTGTTTTAACCATTCCACCTTTCTAATCTTTAAAAAAAATGCATCCAGATGTGTGGCTGATGACTCACATATGCATCACCGTTAATTAAATATGCACGCGTCTGAGTGGCTCAAAGACAAAAAAACATACAATGTAACGAAATTAAAATCTAATTAACTCACAGATACAAAAAAAAAACATATGTACTTAGTCGGCAGCCATTAATAGTCCGTAAGAGACACGACAAACTAAACGAGACATTTGTCGGTTAGACACTAAACTTTGTGAACATCCTCAGCATTAGATGCATTTGCCCATTAGATGCATTGAAACATAGTCCGAAAAGTACTGTCCTTTTAAATTTTTCCCCACAAAGATCCAAAACAGTCTTCACTCTTTCCTCAATGTTTTTTTTTCTTTTTAAATCGGCGCATTTTTACAACTAACAGACAAACAGGTTCGGTTTGGTATAAAACAGGCGTATCTCCAACTTGGCGGTGGTCCTTACAAATGCGGCGCGTAGAAGGTGTGGGGCCCGTAAGTCTGAGATCCCAGCACGAAGGGCGACAGCACGGCCGGGCTGGGCAGGAAGGGCAGCTGCGTGGCACACACCAGTCCGCCGGGCGTGTGACCCGGGTAGCCTGCGTGCATCGACAGATGGCCGCCCATGGGGGGAGACGGGCTCAGAGGGCTCAGGCCTCCCAGTCCATTGCCCGTGCCGTTCGGACCCCCGCCACCGGTCGGTGCGCTAGTGTCAGCCCCCGGATTCTGCTTCTTCCATTTGGTCCGGCGGTTCTGAAACCAGATCTTCACCTGGGTTTCTGTCAGGCTGAGTGACAGCGCCAGATTGAGCCTCTCGCACACCGACAGGTACCTAGTGGACTTAAATTTGTTTTCCAGAGCCACGAGTTGCTCGTAGGTAAAGGCGGTCCGGGCTCTTCGGGGCTTGCCCGATTTGGAATCGGAGCCCGAGCGCTTCCTCTTCGGCTTGGCTTGCTGGCCCTGGCCGCCCTGTCCGCTCTGTTGGTTCTGCTGTGCGGCGGGACTGGAGCTGCGGGTGACCGGCTCGTCGTCGTCGGGGTGGCAGAGCTCCGAGTCCCCATTGCCGGCGAGGCCGCCGCTGCTCTCCTCGCTGCAGAGCTCGTCCTGGGTCTCGCTGTCGGGGCTTCTGCTGAAGTCGTTCTCGCATTCGTCCGTTTTGTAGGCGTACCCGTCTTCTGGGGGAGGGTCATAGCATTTGGATTATTTACAAATAATTTGGTATACATCAGCAAAACCTTATGCAAACATGTGCAAACCGCAAGGTATGTGATTTATAATATAATTTAGGGCCAATGTACGAAACGAACGAGTTGACTTGCTTTCCCTTTATAAATATTTAGCCTCATCCAAAGATGAGGAGTGGGACAAAATCAAAATGAAAACGAGTTAATATCTTGTGTTTTCTTTAGTGCAACTTCATGGTGTCTGTATTCCATTTGAAGTCCATGCAGAAGATGGATTTGCCACAGCAGAACTTTATGAGCTTAATATAGGCCTGTTTTCCACAATACTGTAAGCTTAGTGTTCCTTAAAAATAATAACAGTATATACATATATAGGCATATATATTATACTCTGATATGTTTTCTAGATGGATTCCACCGTGTATTAAAATGTAACGCAGCTCAGACGTTTATAAACGGCCTTCGTGTGTGAGAAACGTAAACGCGGCATTTAACGAATCTTGTGTCTCCATCCTTAATATGGATGGGTTTGGTCATTTTAAGCTGTAAATAAAGCAATCCTAATAAATGACTCGATTGACCACTAAATGGACTGTATGCCTTCTGTTGTAATTGTCGTATACCTTTTTCCTCACACCCCTGACTTGATTTGAAAATCTAACGCACCAAAGAAAAACTTCACAGAAAGTCAGAGGTCGGAATTTCTGTTATCATTGGGTTGCCAGTGTAGCTTTTAAATTCAATATCCATCCACCGCTTCGATTTTTGAAAGCCCAACTTAGCATAAAAGTATTCCAAATGTCTTCTTTTCTGTTAAAGGGAAAAGCAGTATTGAAGATGACTTAGTTTTGATTTTGAACGAGACTGGAAAAGCAATCTCACGTCTCTTTGGAAAGCAGACAACCTTCGATCAATAACCTCCCTTAATAAGTATAATAGGTTTTAATCGAGTAATTATCTGAATTTTGACCCTATAATTTAGATGTTGGAGGGGAGTTTGCAAGGTGCCTGAAAGAGATACGCACAACTCGATAATAGGATATCGACCAGGCCGTCCTGCACGTCTCTTTAGGGCGATTTCAACTCATTATCGTGCCTCTTTAACGCTGCTAAGCACATTTTACCTTAAATGTAATCGAAAGAATTTAATTGTTTTTTTTTTTTTTTGATAAGCAGCGTCTTTGTCACAATTAGTCTGTTTTGTGCATAAAGGCGAACCGAAGGGGAAGCGAACCGGAGGGAAATCAAATTTACTCACGTCTGCTACTGACAAACGTTCCCAAGTCATACTTTTAGGATAAAATAGGCGCGATGCCGGCTCATTTGCATAAAATAATATTTTGTGCTGCCTTGCATCTGGAAACGTATAAAAAGTAAAGATGCATTCGTTTGACAGACTTTGTTGACATGTATCTGTTGTATTTTGTTTGATGTTTACGTTTTCTGTTTTACTTCACGGGCATAATTAACCTCAGTGTTTTGATAACACATTCAGTCAAATCATTTTAAAAATACCTTCACCTGTTTAGCCTGATGTTAGGCGCACAAAAAAAGAGACAATTTAGAGGGAAGTATATAGAATGCTAAATTAATTTAAGGTAACAACTGCTTTTTTTTTACAAACATGTTTTCGATTTTGTTTTTATTTAGTTTTGAATTTTCTTTTGCAAGTAGTTAGTAGTTAGTTAGTACTTAAGGATAGTTATACAAACCCTAAAAGACAATTGGGTATTACATCATAAAAACGCAGGATGAACAAGTCTTATTTTTGGAAGTTTGTTACTTGCTTTGGCTATTTATGCTCACTCTGTAATAACTTGACAAATTTAATTACTAACCTGTTGCTTCGCCGTGTAAGTTTTGTAAAATTACGTAGCATATGCAACTGTATTAAATTATCATTAAACGAGAGTCTATATGCCTATTATAAAGTAATAAGTTCCAGCTTTTAATTTGTAAAGAAAAGTAATATTAAAACGGAACTCGTAATATTTTATACATTTTCACATATTTTTCCTACTTCTCATTTTTAGCTGAAGGCTTCCTTGTGTTTACTATCGATGTGCAAGGTTTTTAAAACGCAGCATGACATTAACGAGAAAACCGACTCATTCACATGTTATGGCAAATTTAAAAATCATACTTCTAAACAAAAAAATAAGCCAATCGAACACGAATGCTAATTAAATTAATTCCACAAACAAGAGCGAATGGTAAAAGCTTTACTTACTTAGCAGTCCCGCTGGCTTTTTACAGCTCTCGTAGTCTTCCGCGTACGATTTCGGATCTATCGCAATAGCCGAATCTTCGTTAACTCTGTTCTCTGTCCCGATTGAGTACGTGCTGCCTGTCCGGTTGGGCTGTTGCCTTTTACTCGTAAATTTATTTGGGTCCAAAATGTCCAGAACAGAGAAGGAGGTCGTCCGATGCAGGGTTGAGGGAGCGGCCACGACTGGCTCCTGTCTGGGCGAGCTTTCTCGACTGTCCGCTGTCAGCCTGTCTCTGCTAGCAGGGCAGGAGAAGACCGACAGCTCGCTGGCAGACAGCCGCTTCTCTCCGTGGCTGTCCATGCTCTCAGAGGCGGCCACCACCACCGCGGTCTGGGCGGCCACACCGGGCGCCTGCGGAACAATGGAGATGTCACCCAACTGAACCTTGTCCCGATTCATGCTTCCCTACCAGATGGTAGAGCAATCTTCCGGAGAGTTGCGAATCTAATTAATGCTCAAAGAAACAGCGATCGTCTCTGCAGTCTAAAAAAAATTGAGAATCAAACATGAGGGGGGGAGGTTTAATTCAAAAAGAGATTCAGAAAATCAGCTAGGCAGTACAATACTTGTGCGGAGCTATGGATCTTTAGCGAATCCACTAGAAGTACAGCAGGAGAGTTGCCCGGGAAAGCCAGGAGGTGGTGGTCCACTGCTGGATGCTGATCTCCCCTGCTCCACACCTTTTTTGAGTTTTAACAGTCCCCCCAGGACCCTACACCATTTATGTCCCTGCGGCGTGTCCCCCTCCCCGATCGGGCGCGCACACACACACCCGCACACGCGTGCACACGCACACACGCGGCGCCTTATTTATGCATTCATATTCAACGGCGGATTGTAATTGGCTACAAATTAATCCCGTGCTTCTAATAGCCTGTAATCTCGGCCGGCGAGCGGGAGAGGGAGCACATCAGAGCGGGGCGTGAGGGATGATGTACTTTATGATATACTTAGCTGTCAGCTCTGTTTCAGCGCTACTCCACTCGACTGGAAAGCATCTAAATAGGCTTATTTTTTCCCTGCCTCTTTCGTTTTTGGACGGGGGTCAAAAGGGGTGTGTGATTGTGATAATAACGGTAGTCTCTTTAAATAATTACACGATCATAACGCGGCGACTGAACCACGTATTTGCGTTTTAAAAATATTTAAATGTTCCACATCAAGCTCCACGTTTGCCATCTTTTGATTTTATTGCACTTTACAGGCCACTAAACTAACGTAAATTGGAAAGTGTTTTTTTTTATTTTGCCAACTATATATAATTATTACTATTATCAACATACATTCACATCTCAGCATTTTACTGTCAGACTACCTCACAAAACCCAATACAAATACTTACTCTACCGTTTATTAATCATTTAGATATCAATATTTTCGGGTGTTACATAAATATAATCTTTCTTCGGGGGGCTGCCCGTCATAAGTGTTTTAGTTAAATATTGATTTTTTTTATTTTATTAAATTTTTTAAAAAGAGTTGGCATATCGCCATCAGTCTTGTTAATTATTTAATTGCATCGTTTCATGCTTAATTTTAGTCTCCCCCTGTTTCGCCGTTAAGCGGTAATAGTAACGGGACGCAAATCAAAACTCATTTAATGAACGAGCCAAAACAAAACGAGATGATTTTTTCCTTTGATGTCGGGCGAGTGAGGAATACAAGGACGGGGCTTTCGCAATTACCGCGGGCAATGATCCTTTGGAAAGAAGAAATTAAAAGTTGGAGAAAATAATCGGTAAAACAATCAGCTGTAATTTTGGTGGGGGTGAACATGATTAGCCCGTCAGCGCGCTAAACCCCAGAGAGGAGACAGCGCCGGCGCTGGGCATCCAGCGGCGGGAGCCGCGGCCTCCAATCTCTAACGTAATAGCTATTAGATCTGAATCAAGCTCCATCAGTGTCCTTACTTACAATGCCTTTAATGGCCTTTCTTCGCCATTTTTATATTCATTTTTGCCGCTTTTAAATATAACGCCATGCCTAAATATTTTGGCAATATTTATGTAATTGCATTGGGTACCCAGATGAGTCCACGCGCCTCCCTCGCTGATAAAATTAATAGAACACTTGTCAAAATCATATCATGCAAAAATAAAGAAGACACGTGCTTTTGATACACAATTAAAGAATATCCTCTGAAAATACAGATTATGCGTTTAAGTTAACATTCAAAATGTTAAAATATTAGTGACTACTGGAAACTGATGTGGCATGTAAGTAAATATAAAATTAAAAAAATTTATTTAAATAGCTATTTAATATATAGGCCTTTTAAGTTCTGTCTCTTGATATATGTGTGTAAAATAAGGCAGAAAACACTTCTGACAAATTTGCATAATGCGGTGTAATAATTATAGTAAATAATAATAATAATTACGACGACGAGACGGTGGCGATGTCTCAGCGCCCCGCAGCTGACTGGCCACGTGTTAATTTATTCTGGCTTCGTCTCCTCGAGTGCCGTCATTGATTATTTCGAGTTCTTTATCAGTTCTGACAAGTAATATCTTTTTTTTAAAGTCACTTTAACTTTAAATAATATCTCAATATCAATATTTCCATTAATAAGCGATTCAATAAGTAAGGCCATTTTCCGTAATAACAGTGTGATTACAATCATCCGCAACTGTGTCAAACTTGCAGAATATTTCTCTTATAAATTTAACCAGCATGGATGCATTTCTACCGTATTTTTCCCACTATGATATTCTTAAGATGTCTCAGTGCTGTGGTTTGACTTCTAACACACGAAATTAATTCCATGTCCGTCCCATCAGCGGAACGCGTGGATCACATGCATTGTTATGTATAAACCCAGAATATAATATACAGATATAGGTATTGCGGTAATGTGTAGTAATTTGCATGTAAATGACGTCGACCACACCTCTTTATGCCCAGTGTGGGATCCCACTCCGTCCTCAGTAAATTGGAGGGCCCACCGTTCACACGGCCGCCCGCTCAATTAAATTGCAAGAGTAAGATCGTACTATAAATTAGACTGCTTAATCATATTTTAGTTAAATTACCGGCATGAAATGTACAATCAACTTCGGATATGAGCGGCCTGCTTCACCGAATGAGACTTTTTCAGCTCACTTTTTAACGAATAATAATAACAAAACAGCAATCTACTGTCGTAAATTAGCAAACCATTAACCGTATTAATACAAAGTGTATAATATTAAGTAAGCGTTATGAGATATGTAGCTACATATTTCAGTAATGCAGATACGTGCATATCTGTCCTACGCTTTTAAACAGGCGTTGGGGAAAATATTCACAAATTACTATGCTTGCGCACCACCGGAGGACAAATAACGGTAATTATTGCTGAACAAGCGACATTTTTAAAGGGGGAAGAAAGAAATGTGGTAAATTTTTGTTAAGATATTATATTTTCAGGCCGCACGCAACACGTACCACGTGTTTAGCATATCCAAAGGGGCGGAAACTGCAATTTATAATATACACACCATACGCTCGTTTTTACTATAATAATTTCTGAAATCAATAAATGTGACTCATACGTACATATGATCCAATTACATAATTCACATAAGCATCTAGAAATTAAAAATTAAATTCCCTCCTTTTTAACGTATCGTAAATTCCCTATTCTTGCTTCCAAAGCAGATACGCAGTCGCGAGATTCACAAATGAGTTTTTTGTGTGTATGGTATATGCCATAGTTGTAAAGTTTTAATGAGTTTTATTTCTTTTATACCTTATTTAGTCAAATGCAGAAGTTTTAGCTACAGACTCTAAGGTGCCGTCACCGCTCTGTCGCCATCTAGCCTGATGTCGCCCAAAAATCAAGGCATTTCCAGTCCGAAAAGGGATAAACGCGCAGCCGAAAAAGATAATCAATGCCTAACCTATCGTTTCAGCTTTCCTTATCGTCTCTCCACTGCGATTTATCCGAAGAAACAAGCCCCCGCCTTCGTTCCCAGTGCGCGCCGAGCCGCCGCTGCTTAAAAATGGGCGATGGGAAAATCTTCAGGTACCAAGCAGCACCTGAGAACGAAGTTCTGACAGTAACGATCTTAATTAAGGTTAATGCGCTCCTCGACGCCACTTGATTAAATTAATGTGATCATACAAATAAATCTTAATTAGAAACCGCAGCATCTCTTGCAGAAAACGTGTCCGAAGGTGGGTTTATATTAAACACGTAGCTTGTCCGGCTATCGGATTATTTACCGCATTTTTATCGTATTCTCTACTTTTCTTTCTAAAAATGTACCGAGCTACTTGTACAGTAAATTAGTCGCCACCTCTAGCACAGTAGTATTGTTGTTGGTTCTGCAGTCTTAACACCTTATAATAATGCGAATTCAAATATTGATAATGATGAGGATGATAATTATAATAATAATAATAATAATAATAGAGCGCAACAAAAACTACGTAGCTTGGCTACGTACTCCTCTGAAGACTATTAGAAATCCCATTGTTCTAGCCTGAAAACAGGAGAGATCGCAAACCCCAAACTCAGGTCCGTTTTCTTGACTATTTCCTCTCTAAGCAAAATATAGCGCATTTTAAGGGAACGAAAATATCATTTGTGGCTCAGAGCGGCGCCAACAATTTAACGATTTCAAATGAGCCCCGACTGGTTAAAATCTGACAATTCCCCCATCACGATGGCAGATGACGGTTAAAATGACCAGAAATCAATATTCTGGCCGGGTGTCTCGGGCTGATAAGACCAACCAAGACAATGTTGACTATTAAACTCGACAGCTTGAGATATTACACTATTAGTTATGCTATTTTTAATAATCTATAATATTTGGGCTATAATTAATTAATTATACGGGTCAGATAATATCTGAAGCTGGAATGAGGTCTGAAGGGTCTATTAAGGCCGGTAATGAGAAAGGAGAAATCTAATCTGAGGACGAGGAGCCGTGAAGGAACAAATATACAATTGCCGTCAGATACAGAGCGAGAGAGAGAGAGGGAGAGGCAGGGCCTGAGAGAGAGGGGGAGAGAGGGAAAAGGAGCTAAGAGAGGGAAAGGGGGAAGAGAAAAAACGAGAGGATGGCAGGCTGGAGAAATACACACAGTGAATCATTCTTAAAACTGTACCCTTCATTTTTGTTTAATGTAACTAGGACTAAAGTATCCATCCATCCTTTAGCACCCTAAATCTTTAAATGTTTTTAAGAAATGAACTTCTAAAATAACAATTTTCTCATCTTTTTAAAATAACATTACCGTCGACTAATTAAAAAATGCACATTATTTTTTATTATGTCTACAAAGATATTAATGTGGAATATGGAACTGGATTGCTGTCAAGTGCTTAAATCACAAAAAGGTAGCGGGCAGGTGCTGCTAACTGGCTCTCTGCGGAGTGAAAGGTGCCGTCCTGTGTGGCCTCACACATTTTGACGCATCTGAAAGGCAGACTGCCAGAGACTTGTGCTTAAAACAGTAGGCATACTGAATACCGGCCAGAGTCATTGATAAAGTCTACTGTGTAGTGTGTAATGTAGTCTAATATCTGGAAAGGCTCCCTGCTTCACCGCCAGCTCTGTCGTTCCAGTGGGTATAGCCAGTACTTGCTGTGGCTGGTTACTTTGTGAATCTTAGCACACAGTTTGCAGTGGTTTGATAAGTTTAGTTCTGTGTGATTCCTGCCACACACTAAACCAACACACCAGTAGTCTGGTGCTTATTTCCAAGGTCGACGACTGTAGGAACCCGCAGTGGTCCGGGACCGTCTCCCTGCTACCTCATAACTTATACTGGAGTTATGCACCAAGCTGCGCTCCTTGTCGAGAAATGTGCAAAAAACTGGGCATATGTAGCATATCAATGGTGTCCCTCCAGTCTGATTTTAAGTGGTCATTTGCACACGGTGGGGCTTTGAGGTTCGCTCCCAGTCATAATCGCTTGAGCTCGCAGTGCTGTTACCCGTCCATGCGTTACAGCTCGTCTTCCGCCTGTACGAGCGCGTGCTGGCAGGAGACACCCAACCAGCAAGCCAGCCCTTTTGGCTGCGGCCAGCCCAGAGATCACCCAGCTTTGCAGGTCATGTGACAGTTAAGGTCTACATAATGCTCTTTGAGCTCCTGGCACAGATATATCACGGGGAAATGACACAGGAAATGGATGCCCAGGCTTGGGACCTTGGCTCTGGTGTGTCTAGGGCCGCTTGATACGTAGTGAGGTTTGGAGGTGGCTGCTTCTACCATGGGGCCGGGCATTCCCTCTACCTCCGTAAGCCCTGGCAGTCTGCTCATCTAATAAATACGTGCAGGACCCCGCATTCCCAGACACCTGTCTCCTCTCAGCCGGGCGGAGACCTCCGGTGGCAATCTCTCAGCACGCTTAGCCAGCACCTCACCCCTGTGTTACCGCTCCCCAATCAATATGCACCGTGGTCTGATAAACATTCCCCGGCGAGGCGGCCGAAGGGGGCCCCGTTGCCGAGTGGGGGGGGGTGAGAAGATGCATGTGTCGCTGGGGGCGCGTCCCTCCCCCCTGATTACAGACTGGCTGAATTTATTCCCAGAGTGTGGTATCTGCACCAGCACTTGTGGAGTGGGGCTGCGTAAATTGTGCAACATGTCACAATTGCAGTAGTTTAAATGCATTGGAACCCAGAGTCCTATCAGCGTAATTAGCAGGAGCAAGAAGAGTGTTATAAATCGAACATCAGCCTGCAATAATCAGGTGTGAGCGAATGACCCTCTGGAGGTCCCAGTCAGCCAGCACCATGGATGGACAGGCCCCCCAGCAGGGACCACCCTTCCGGCTTGTTCTGGTCACCGGTGACGCCCACAACCTTCATGCCCCATGCTGTGGAACTGTTACACGCCTGTCAGTCACATGCACATGCAACCAGACAAACAGACAAAATACAGTGCAGCAAAAGCAGGCGAGGTACTGCTCACGTTAACTAGTCGCCTAAGGCAATTGCCCACCCCTGGCCTAAGGGATCCTGGTGCTGTACCCTACAGCCACGTACTGAGCCTGAATTGGTTCTGTAAATTGATAATCCTGAAGGCTGCTGCATAGATGTAATAAGTTAGCCGGTGAATATAACGTCAGGCGTGCCAATGCCAGCAAGAAAAAGTAGCGGTCAAAAGGGATATTAATTCCTTCAGCTGACATCGCGACGGCCGATTCTGCAAAGCCTTTGCCCACGGAGGATTTTCCTAAAGACGCGTGATTCGGTGGATCGGGATTCGCGAATCACGGAACCGTAGCATGCCGATAAAATATCCGGCAAAACAATCATTTAATATAGCATCCGTCAGGAAAGCAGTGATGTCATTGCTGTGTTATTCCTGAACTAATGGTAAAAAGGTACGACTTGCCATGTTATAATGGAGGGCACGACCATTCCACTTATCTCCCTGCGGTGCTCACTTGAGAATTATGGAACTAATGCAGCACATTTTTCTCGCACTATCATATAACACGGAGGGGGAAAAGAGTCAAGCGGGCCTGATTGGTTTCTTTTTATTGGAGACACTTTAAGCAGGTTTCCAAAACAAGTTATTCTTGTTTGTCATAAATCCCCCCCTTTTTATTTGACCATGGTGTATAGCCCAGTAAAGCCTGATTTTTATAGCTGTTGGCAAAAGGTAAACAGAGGGGAGAGCATCGGCAACTGTTTACGGCTTTACTGTAGAATTGAATTAATTCTTTCATTTAAAGGTCTGCCAAGTTAATAGAGAAAATACGGCGCGGCGGTATTTGTGAGAAAGAGCGCCCCCCTCTCTGTCAGGAAGTGTAATGAAGGTGCCCTAGTTTACCACAGCGGTGCAGGGATACAGAGGCGCGCGGGAAGGAGGGTCAGGAGATAGGAGAGGTGCGATGGGCACAATCAGAGAACACTGTGAAAATAAGGCGCTCACAATGAGGGGAGAGCAGTTCCTGCTAAGTGCTCCTTGCCAGTTGCTAACAGCTGCACTGTCACCTATTCTCCAGCCCAGTGGGGGAAACCAAGGCATCATGGTCACAGATATCCTCCAGAGGTATTCCCCGCAGTGGGTGCCTTATGGTGCAGAGTGAGTACAATAGAAACTCACAGGCAACAATGGTAGATGAGCCCAAGTCCCAGAGAGAGAGGATTAGGAGAGGAACACAAGAAGCCAGCACAGTTTGGTGAACCTCCTGGACCAGGGAAATTAGGGACATGTAAGGTGGACTGTGGTCTTGTTAGCCAGCTGGAGAAAGATATATAGGAGGCAAGGAAATAAGTAGGTAGTAATTTCTTTACCATCAAACTCATGAGCCACCGCTGTACCAAAGCCTGTGTTGGAAGCATCTGTCTGGTTTATGAACTGCCAATCAAATGCAAGGGATCTTGGGACCGGCTCCAAAGTGTGGGTCATTTTCAGGGCCTGAAGTCCAGCCTCCTCTCCTGTCATCCAGTTTGCTTTTTCAGGTTAAACCTTTTTTCCAACAGGGGCATAAATAAGGAAAGAATCAGTCACCGGCAGTGTTGTCAACTTGGCGACTTTGTCGCTAATCTAGAGTCTTTTCAGACCCCTTTAGCGACTTATTTTTCAAAAACCGCCTAGTGACAAATCTAGCGTCATTTCCGACAAATCTCAGCTACTTTCTGTACAACGCTGTCGTCCATATGGAAGTGAGCTGAGCTCCCTGCCACTGCGCCCGGCGTCCTGCCGAGGTGTGCTGCCTTGTCGAACCATGCTGCCGTAACGCGAACCAATAATTATGTCTATCGATCAGTGCTACCTTATCGGGCAAAGCTACCATAAGGCTGCCCTTGCTTGCCCTGACCGGTTTCGATAGGTAGCGTGGTGGCCGTGCCTCCAGGAGGCAGCGATCCCTGGGACAGTCCTGCTGCTGAGCTGATCACTCTGACAGACGGACGTGAACATGAATGATCTGCGCACTGACTAGTCAGAAACCTTTCTACCCATTTATTCCTATCCACTTATTATTAACAGTTAATAACATAACCTATGCCTTTGCTACATCGGCCAAGCTTTGTTCTTTTGCAAATACACATTTTTATCTGGAAAACATACACATAGGTTAAATGTGTGTGTTAAAAGCCTGTGATTTTCCAGTGATTTTTCCAGTACAGTGGTAAATAATATAAATGGATATAATAACATAAATAGAATAGATTATAATAAATGAAATACTTTGAGCTGCGTTAAAATAAAGTAGCCTATATGAGTATTAGGCACAGAGTAGGAGACACTTGAGTGAGCGTAAATGCTACGCAATGACGACGTTGATATGCAAATTAGCATGTGACGTCATCTATCGATTTTCTGGGTACAGTTCAGAGACTTCTTGTAGGAGATAGTAATGCCCCAGCCACCCCAGGAAGGCACATATCTGGGTCTCTTTTGTTAGCTTAGCGTCATTCTCGGTGATGGAAATCTTCTGCCTTCAGGATGCATTCCCAGTGCTGTATCCCAGGTAGCATGCTTCCTCAAACCCGAGATTGTGGCGAGCCCAGCAGCCCATGATTCTTTTGCGCCCCCTGCAAACTATCTAAGGTTCTCCTACAGCTTTCAAGATGCACCAAAATATCATCTTCGCTGGCTGCGTCGTAGGCCATGAGGCCCACAGGACCTTATCCGTCAGGCGTTGGAAGGTGGCTGGGGCCTAATGCAGCCCAAAGGGGAGAGTCTTATACTGCCAGGAACCACTATGAGTACTGAACACAGCTTGCTATGGGCCCTCAGTGTTAATAGCAGCTGCCAGGAACCCTTGGTGAGGTCCAGGGCATAGATAAACAGGCCCAACCCCTATCAGCTCATCAGCCTTAGACATTGGGTAGTCATTGATTAGAGACACGTCACTTAACTTCTTGGAAGTCATTGCAGAAGTGGTGCTGATCAGTTTGGGGACCATAGCAACCTGACTAGACTATGGGCTGCAACTTTTTTCACACTGACATTCAATGGATCTCTTCCTCAATGGCAGAACATTGGGTCTCTAAGTCCCATTAGGCCTGCTGCTGTGCAATATATATATATATATTTGGGTGGCTGGCTGGCTGCATTGCCTATACCTCCATCAGTCTGGCAGGGTGAGGTGAGATGAGCCCTCATGTGGATGAGCCAAAGCCCTAGAAAGGCAGGTTTTATTAAAAGAGGAAAAAATAAGCTCAGCCTGAAGCATCACCTGCTTGACGCTCTGCTGTGACATCACCCTGGGAAGTGCAGACCCAGAAGGTCAACCTTCAGAGGAGGAAGTCTCTCCCTGCCCTCTACTAGGAGTTTAGGAAGTATTCTGCCCCGGTGTTCGGTCTAGCCTGAGTAGGCTGATCCCGGAGGAGTGGAGTGGTGCCATTCACCTATTCCTT
>JAODKK010000015.1:15657456-15670309 GCA_026774405.1 Petrocephalus microphthalmus
CCGCCCAGCAAAAGAATCAAATCTGGGATAAGGACCAGGACTGAAAGCAGGTTGAGTGCAGTGTTATACTACCTCTTGAGATCCTCTGGTTTTCCCCAACCTTGAATGAAGAGCTTGGTGAGAAGAAGCCGTCTATAAAACACATCCAGCCGGCTCACACCCATCAGCAAGGACTCGTCGCCTGCACAAAGGGCACAATATGCATTCAACCACATCCAAAATGCAGCCGGGACTGATGAAGCTGGCAGTGGCTTCAGCCCTAACAGGAGGTCCAGAGAATGTCAAGCTACAGTCAGCTACAGTCAGCTACTGCTCCTGGATGTTAGAAGTGCCTCACTATCAGCCTTTCAGGGTGGCGTATTAATAATATTACTCCCGGCTTAGCAGTGATTGGTATCTGATGTCATTACAAAGGCATGACAGATGCCTCCTATTGGTTACATCTGCCTCTGTTCCTTACTGGGGATTTACTGTGCCAAAAACAAGAACAACCAAGCCCCGATCTGCCAGTGCAGCTTCCCTCTCTAGTCACAAATAACAGGCCTGTCATATCTCTCCCAAACAATTGTTTTCACCATGAATTCAAATGGGCTGGTATCCGTGTGGAAATTTCCAACCCTGAAGCAAGACTACCTCAACAAAATTATTTCACATTGCTAGGAAAGACATATGTTGTGGAAAGCATAGAACTTAATGATGTACACAATTGTTTCAAAGAAATGCAAGCAGACAGGTCCACAGACTGCACCCATGTACTGAACTTAGTATCCTGGACTGGATTAAAAGACACAGACGCATCATCTGACCCTAACTGAATGGTCAGTAGCTGCATTTAAGTACTATGGATGCTCTCATACTGTTTTTTTACTGAAAAGTTTTCTTCTGGATGATGTATTTCTAACGCTACGATAGAGGTTTCCTGAAGGCAATAATAACAAATTAAAATAAATAACAAGGTAGTAAGATCCCATTTATTTAGCAGCTGATTACCTGAAATAGTCAATATATGTGATAATTAATTAAGTATAGGTTATGGCCGGATTCGTCAAACTTTAAGCCTATCCTTTGAAAATGTACCTTCCTTCTCGAACTGTCGTCCTACGGCGGAGCATAGTATCTCTCAAAGACTTCCGCCATTTATTGACCCTTAAACGGTGTCACATAGGTGAGTTTTAAATAAAAATGAACAAGTCTTTTTCCTACTAAAAAACTGAAACCCATTCTTCCTCTAATCGTCACGTTAATTTAAAGGTGCAACGCTGGAGACCCGGATCGGGTCACCTTAGGTGTTTCATCAGTGGGCACTTGACAGTATAAAGTGGAAGTTCTCCGATGTCCTGATACTTACAGCGCCAGCTAGTACGGTCAGATCGCTACCTTTCTCATTCAGCCACCGTGCTCCTAATCGCTAGGACGAAATGCCTGCAAAGCACAGCGTCGCCTACGATTATTCATTTAAGCCTCCTGTAAGGTGTGTCTGTCACTAAGGACGAAGTATCAACCATATTCACAACTTACCCTGACCCCGGTGGGCAAAAAACGAACCAATGGTCACACGGAACGGGTCGGCTCCCGGAAGTACGTCACCGATATGCTTTCCCGGAAGTAGACCACGTGACGCGCGGAAGCTTAATGGCGGTTTTGAAGTGTGTTTGTTATCGCAGGTAGAAGCTTTCCTACTACTGACGAAATGCGCTGACTGACACCAGAAGCTTCGAGATAGCGGAGCTGTCCCTCAACCAGCGTTATCACCTGCATCGACGCTGTAGAAATGTCTCTTTTTTTTCTTTGTAAACTGTAAGTTATTGCACAACCTGTGCAGTGTTAGGCAATGACAGGCTCACGTCACAGAGCGATTTATTTTGATAACGTGTAAGATCTGGGCGATCCGCAGCAGAGACCAAATTTGATTTCGGGAATAATGTCACAAGCGATGGAGTCTGACGAGAGCACACCTTTGCTAAAAGGTGATGTTGGGAGGTAGGAGAATCCACTTCATACAATGCATGCCATCCCAGCCACTTTCACATTAACAATACATCAACGATGCATAACAGTACAACACTTAGAAAGTGTAATATTCTATACAATATTTTCATTTGTATGAAAATTTCTTACATAATCCAGTGCATGATCCTCTATAGGGCAATTCTTTGTTATACTTCTGTGTTTATAATATTATATATATGTATATAAATATGTATTTTATTTGATGCAGATTTTTTTTTATCTAATTGTTTTTTAACCGACATTGGTTTTAGCAGGTTTATTGTAGTTGGCCTGAAAAGGAAGCTGTGGGTTGATTTTTTTTATCAGAACGCTTGTGGTTTGACAAGCATCGCTTCATTTTGACTGAATTTCACTTTCAGGATCTGTAAATGATATCAAACTTAAATTGCAGGCAGAAAGTCTAAACGAAGCCCTTGGAGATATGGAAATACTATGGTATTAACGTTTTGCTATATATAAAGGTGGCCCATCATAGTGTGCATGTGCCCTGCAGTGGCTGGCACCCCTTACTGGCTGTCTGTGCCCTGCCTCATGCCCTGTGCTTCCAGGGATAGCCTGCAGCCTTTTATCGGGTGGATCAGGGATGTTGATCTTCAGTCCAGTTTGGAAACTGGACATTTTGTAAGCAAGGTTCTTGCAATGATACTCTATAATCCATGTAAATTTCACCTGAACAGTGTTGCTTTTAAAAATACTGTGTACTGCAGTATAATATTCTGACAGCTTGGGAAAAAAATGGATGGAGCCCAAGCGTTATGACTAGATGTTAATTGAATGTGGGCGTATTTTAAAAAGACTGGGTGTGAAAGACTCAGAAATTACGTGCTAGGCTTTTGTTTTGACTGAAAATCAATTTTCATGTTATTTCACTTTTTCTTGCATGGACAAAATGCCATGGCTGTTTTAACCTGTGAGTCATGACGTTAAGTTCTGTTTTGAGGATTTCCTCTTTTTCCTGTGACCTTTCAAAAAAGTAGTTCTGCCGCTCTGACAAAGAAAAACTTCCCCTTCTGTCAGCGGTATTTTCCAGCATTCTCACTGAAATTTCTTTTATAGGTGGCACAGCAGTTTAATTCCAAGTATCAGATCAACTTCAGAACGTAGTGAAAATGAGCATGAATTTCCTGCAGGCTGTAATTTCAGTCAGTCTATTGTCTGAGGAGGAATAAGAATTGTAGATGATGGTATTCTGGAAATATACCAAAGTGAATGTCCTGCCTATCAGCGACGTCATTACTCAGAGAGCAATTTAAAATTTCACCCGAATACTGGATGGGTAGTTTTAATAGATAAACCAGAGTGGACCTACTGGCAGTTTTTACATATTGCACTTAGACTCTATTATTACAAGTTTCTCTCTTGGACCTTGGAGACATTTGTGCATTCACTGTATGTTGCATCTGAGTCTGCACACTTAGTGGCAAGTTAACATTTTGGTTGCAAAAGTGAGTGTTTTTAAACAGTGTTTGAATGGTTGTTTCTCCCCATGGCCATCTTGCAGTGATTTCTGCTCACTCACTGGAAGCTCAGTCTAACAGTCTAAATTGGCTCCTTGACAGCTGTATGCTCATGGTATATTATTTGCTGCACTGTACATCTACTAAATAAATAAATGTAAATATCAAATGCTCCTCTGATACTCTACTGTCACGGACATACCGCTGTAGTGTCAAACACAGACTTATAGTTTGTATAGTTTTTTTCAAACCTGTGGCATATGAATTAACCAATCAGACGACCCAGCTTTAATACATGAAACTTTTCGCTGCTTAACCACATACAGCTGAAGTGTGAACACCATGTACGCTGCAGCTTCTCTCTGTCCTTTCCAGCGCTGATATTGCTGAAGATTTGGCTGAGTACAGGAGCCGGTGGAAGTCTATCCGAATCATGTACTTTACCATGTTCCTCAGTAGTGTTGGTAAGCATTTCACAGTAACACCTTATTTTCCACACTCCCTTTTGTCCGCAATCTGTCCGACTGAGACATTTCACCTCGGTAAGGCCTTCTGCCCCGTTCGATTAGGCCCGTCTCTCGTTCGGCACGGAGGTTTTTGCTCTTTGAAGGAAATGCGCCCACCACAGCCAGACAGGAGCAGGGTTAGAACCCTGAGCCCTCCAACAAAGGCTCTCCCCCGCGTAGCTGGCATGTTTCAAGGCCCCTGTCCGCATCTGTCCCCCCTGAGTCACCCCTATTTACAGCTTAGAAGTGAAATCATGTCCTGTTCTCTACTGTAATGATGCCAATACTCTTTCTTTTTCCCCATGATTCCTTAGGATTCTCTATTGTAATAACCTCAATATGGCCCTATTTGCAAAAGGTAAGTGCTGCATTCCTGCTTTTATGTTTTATTTTATCTTTTAGTGCTGATTTTACCATGAAATGCTTCAAAATACCCAAATATGGGTAGATTTTCATCTGGGTTTCATCATTTTCTTCCATTATTGTGAAGTATAGTAACTAAATGTTAAACACCAAAGGGAAAAAAATTCAGATTTTGAATAAAATATTTTATAAATATCTTGGATTTGCTTCATATTTTCTGTAAATATCATTCACAGCTAGAGTACAACATTGGTATGTATCTCCTTTAGTTTCTGAGATATGGAGACCTTAAAAATGACAGTGAACATTTTTTAAAAATCTGCTGGATTGACACGGAAGTACCCAAATTAGTGCTTATCCTGTTCGCATGTTGGTTTTGTGGTCTTTTACCCCATTTATTTCCTGGTCTTTCCATCCCATGCACTATTCTTCCCCCCTTTCAGTGCCACCCAGTCATGCTGTTTAGGGCCAGACTTACTCACGTGTCCAGGATCCCTGTTATGCTTTCTGGCCCTCGTCCTCGCACCCCGACACTCTGCCGTACGAGTGGCTCATCGATCTGTCAGCGAGCCATGGGAGTGTAAGGGGCTTCCTCAGAATGGAGTAGATACTTTGGAGGGAAGTCCGTAGGGGGAATCCATTTGTGTGGAAAAATAGGGGCACACCCCAGCCTATGGTAAAGGCCCTGCTTCCAGATGTTCTAGGTGAGCCATACAACACAAACCGTAACACGCAAGCAGTGAGAGGCATCTCGTGTTTTATAGGAAACAGGAAAAGGAAATTAACGGGCTGGAACAGTTAACTTTATTTATTTATGTATTTATTTTTAATTGCACGCTTGGCTTGATTTCTTACTTCCCTTATACCACCGGAAACATCTGTGAGAAACGTTGTCAGATCTTTAAAGGGCCTAACCTTTCTCGGAGTCGGCTGCAAAGTATGCTTTGCGTGCATTTTGCCTTTTTTACTCTTGAAATTTTGAAGTGGCTGCATGCTTCCTCCTCTCCCGGCAGAAAGCGCCACCAGACCTTTTTTTCCTTGTTTAGGCCAGATGAAACATCTGTGTCGCAGGCAAGATAAACAGCGACAGATTTACTATTTGATGCGCTTGTTCTGGTAAACGTATAATCAGAATGTACATTCAGTGGCCACTGTATTAAATACGCCAAGCCTGTCCTTGGGCTTCAGAACAGCTTTAAGGGTAGATCAGTTCAGAGAGCACACCACTTTTCACGCCGTTGTGCACCAGTGAGCTGTTACTTTGCACCTGTGCCTTTGCTGTTAGCTTTAGCAAGTCTGGCTATTCTGTGTGGATTAACGGTAGCCTTTTCCACATGCTAGTGTAGTTCAACTTTAAATTCAAATCAAAGTACGATCCACCAAAAAATGATGATGTATGCTGTGTAATTTAGGAGTAACATTGTGTTTAAAATGAGTTTGTCAAATTTTATTTGTGTTCACACTTCATTTGAGATGCTATAATGAGTTACACTCAAAACATACTCCTTCTCCTCCGAAAAGGAGGAATTGACTTTAAGGTTCCTTTCTTTGGCCTGGATGGATGCATCGGCCCTCCCCCTCCTGAAATCCTTAACGTTTAACTCCATCTTTATGGCTTTTGGACGCGTCACGCGGGAGATTTTCACCCCCCTCCGCTTGCTTTAAGCAATACATCTTAAATCACACCCAACAATCTCATCCTCCATGAGCAGAAGACGACGGAGCTGATTGTCGACTTCAGAAAGTCCAAAAGCTGCTTCCGTCCCCCCCGTATATATCAATGGGGTCGAAGTGGAGCGTGTTTGAATCTCTTGGAGCCCACATCAGCGAGGACCTCTCCTGGGTGAATAACACGCAATACCTTGTGGGGGAAAGAGCAAAGCAAGGCCTGCGTTTCCTGCGGAGGCTGAGGACTGCACGCCTCTCTCCCAAAATCCTCTCCACCTTCTACCGCATCCTAACCGTCTGCTGACCAGAAGGCCCTGCGGCCCAGCACATCGCCGGTACCCAGCTCCCACCACATAAAGGGCACCCACCACAAACACTCAGCATCAGCAGGGACCCCAACCACAGTCTGCTCTCCCTCCTGCCCTCTAGGAGGCGCTACAGGAGTCTCAGTACCCGTACTTCCAGGCTCAGGAACAGCTTCTTCTCTCAAGCCACTAACAACCCGAATCGTCTACCCACTGAACTCTGAACTCTTCTCTCTCACCACCCCCCTCAGCTAAACCCTCACACGCCACTTGCACAATCGTATCTCTGCACTTTAATGTCTTTGCAGTACTTTATTATGTTTACTGTTCATTGTTCAGCTCCATTTCAATACCTCAGTTAGACACGACCTCATCTATGGGGATTTGTATGTGCTGATGTGTATCTGAATGTGTATGTTAATATGCATCTGTACAGACTGTATGGATAATTTATGTATGATGTATGAAATTTACATCCAATTAATGTAACTTCCCTCCACCTCCCCTGAAATAAAAATTTAATTGAAAAATTTCGAGTTATGGCTGCGGAGTTTAAGGACGCTACTTTGATATGATTTTACTGCCAGCTGGGTATGTTTTCGGATCTCAACCCCGTTCAGTTACACTCTAAATACTGATTTTTTATTTGTTTTTGTACTCGCACGGTAACCTCTGGGCCGTATCTGAGGCCTGGATGTTGTGTTTGTCAGTATTACAGGCCGTCTCAGAAGATGAGGTAGGCTGATGTAGGTTGATGTTCTCTCCGTCTCTCTCTCTCCGTCTCTCTGTCTCGTGGGCAGATAGATGACAGCGCTAATGCCAGCTTCCTGGGCTGGGTGGTTGCTGCGTACAGCCTTGGCCAGATGGTGGCATCGCCCATCTTTGGCTGGTGGTCGAACAGGAGGCCCCGGAAAGAGCCCCTGGTGTGCTCCATACTCATCAACGTGGCCGCCAACCTCCTGTACGCCTATGTGCACCTATTCCATTCCAACAGGAAGTACTACATGCTGATTTCCCGGGTCCTCGTCGGCTTCGGTGCAGGTAACGGCCGCTTTCTGGTGCACCGTAGCTTTGAGGTCATACGACAGGGGCCGGGTCGCATGACACCGCCGCCCGTGTGCCATGGCTCTCTAAATATCGACAGCGGCCTCCGAAGGATGGCATTTTCTCTGACCTGATATTAAGCCGTGAATTGGATTACGTGAGCCATACCCTGGACAGCAGGTAGACCCAGGATTTTGCCCGGTGAAAGCGGTCCCGGGCAGGTGATTAATCTGGGCTGTGAGAGGCAGAGCCCGCCTGTGACACTCTTGCCTCCTGTGCGCTTAGGAAACGTGGCTGTGGTCAGATCCTATGCGGCCGGGGCCACGTCCCTGAAGGAGAGGACAAGCGCCATGGCCAACATGAGTGCCTGCCAGGCTCTCGGCTTCATCCTGGGCCCCGGTAGGGTCCCGTACGCCACTCGCGCTGGGATGTGGGTGCACTTGCCCTCTGTGGCCTGCGGGAGGTGCTGCTGCTCAGCTTATTCCTACTAATTTCCCAGTGTATAGAAATTTGAGTGGATATATAACTTTAATACTTAATGAGGTTTTAACAGAAACCCAGCTGCAAATTTGTGGGGAGTAAAAGCCTCCCTGTAAGTTCTGCTCTCTGGGAGACATCAGAAATGTATGAGTTCAAATTAAAAAGCAGGGTATATTTTGCTAATGATGTACCTGCAATACTACAGCGAGCTTTCCCAATTTTGGGGTCTCCAGGCGGCTCTGTGCCACTTAGCACAGAGCGCAAATCAGGGGTACATCTCAGATTGGATGCCAGTTCACCACAGACCACATAAACAATTTAGCAATTTAGAGAGACTAATTAGCCTTAAGTGCACGTGTTTGGACCATGGGAGATAGATTAACATGGACACCGTGCAGTCCCCAAACATACGGGGCAGACTGCTGCTCACTGAGGCACCGTTACGCCTTCCGTTGGGATTATGCTGTAGACGAGATCGTTTTTGTGAAGGACGTACTTCATGTGGAGTAAATGTGGCCGGGGTGTTTGTTTCAGAGCCATTATGATCCAGTAAGGGAACTCTCTTGCGTTTCAGCACTGCAAGCCGCTTTATCCTTCATTGGAGAAGCGGGCGTCTGCTTTAAGCCCATCGGCCTGCAGCTGAACATGTACACCAGCCCCGCCCTGCTGGCTGCCTTCTTTGGCCTCATCAATATCATCTTTGTCATCCTCATTCTGAGGTGAGGTGCGGGGGGCTTCCCGCTGATTCCCTCAGCCGCGCACGTGCGTGGGTTCCGCGCGGATCATGGGTGTCTCCTGTGTGTCGTAGGGAGCACCACGTGGACGACGACGGCCGGCAGATCGGCGCCATCAATTACACCTCCGAAGGTACGCCGGTGGCCGACCTCAGCCCCCCCGAGGGGCTTGCCGGTGGCTGGCTGGTTTGGGTGACCGCTGTCCAAGGCGGCATAGGGCATTTGCTCGGGGCACCTCTGGGATGGCATGCTGGTCCATTGCAGGGCACGCACAATATTACAAGCACCAGTTAGCCTGACCACATGTCTTTGGGCCACACGATATAGGGCTGGCCGGTTAATCGAGTTTTCATTACAGTGATGATTTTATATATCCATATATCTTGACCATATACCCTGAAAATACTGTATATCCTGACCATACTGTATATCCTAACCATATATCCTGTCCATATATCCTTACTATTTATCCTCACTTTATATCCTGACTATATACCAAGGATGTGACTATATTCCAAATAGCTTAAAAGACTGATCGCTTTCTCTCTCTCTCTCTCAGAAAGAGTGGACCTGGTGGATGAGGAGGGGAGCATCGACCAGATCGCTGTGGTGACCTCAAACATCCTCTTCTTCATCATCCTGTTCATCTTTGCTGTCTTCGAGACGTAAGATATTCGAGATATTTTGCACCTTAGTCTCCAGATTCAGGTAGTATACAGCGCTCCATTTCTAATTTGGTTAAACTGAAAATAATTAACTAGAACTACTTTATTTCTATATCTCATAATTTTATAAATGAAAGTCAGGTGTTTGTTGTTTATTCTTATATTTCAAGGTTAATTCGTTCGTTCATTTTATATCATGGGTTTTATATTATGGGTTACATATGTTTGCAAGGTACTGATAGATTAAAAAAAAAAAAAAAAAAACAGCCCAGTGAACATCTTGCTGTGTCTCTGAGGCCCTGCATTGGCAGGCTTTGGCAGAGTCATACCCCTGTATAAACCGCAGACACCCTCCACATTTCCTCAAGCCGCCCGCTGACTTCTACGGAGTAGGGTTGGATAATGCCACACTGGGAGTAAAAACAGTGGATCTTACGTTTTGTTGCTTTTAATGTTCTAAGGGAAAAGAAACTAAGAGACTCCACACAAAACGCACACTTTTAAATTGTATGGGAACAAAAAACATCAAGCAATGTGAACCTGACATATTCCCCTCTGAATGGGAAGAAGCTCAGCCGTTTAACGGTCCCCCCTGAGCAGTTTTGGGCTTAAAGGCCCAACTGTGATACAATCAGGCATGAACTGCTAACCCATGGAGTCACCCCTCTTCTGCCACTCGCTGCCCTAGCGGGGGCTATTCACAGCTGGCTGGCTCCCAATAAAACACAGAGACAGGACAGGACCTACTCCTATGCAACCAGAGTCTCTCAGAGTCCCATACTTTGCACGGGGGGAGCAACTTATTTCATCACAATGTGAATCTGATTATTAAGAACAGCCATTCATGGGTAATGATTGGCTTGCATGGTTGTTATTAAAGTATCAGAGAAGGTGTCCATTGCTCAGTCTGTTGGCTGGCTGCCTCTTATCCCGATGCAGGATAGCCACACCTTTGTCCATGGACATGTTCACCTGGACCAGGACACAGGCCGTCTTCTACAACGGGGTCATCCTGGCCTGCACTGGCTTTGAGTCCATCTTGGTGTTTCTGTTAGTCAAGATCATATCTGTGCGGTAAGTATGGGCCTCCTGGAGCCTGCCCCGGAAAAACGGCGTGGGTGTTGGAGTGCCTGCAGAAGGAAAGTTGTAGATGATAGGTGGCACCTGAGGAATCTGGTGGGTTTTTTTTTCAGGATTGGAGAGCGGCCGGTGCTGCTGGGTGGATTGATCATCATATTCTGTGGCTTCTTCATCTTGCTACCCTGGGGTAATGAGTACCCCAAGATACAGTGGTCAGGTACTGTTGGCTGGGGATGTCTGGGGTCATTGTAGCACCATAACTGCTAGGTTAGAACTGTACATTTCTAGGAGACTTTGGGAAGGGATGATACCCCTTTACAGTGAAAATCTTAAAAGGGTTTCCCCCCCTATTGCTATTAAGAGCTTCCATTGTGTAAATAAAAGTCGAACACGCCATCAGTCTTGTATTTTATTCTATGTAATTATATTCAGGCAGCATGTCATGTGGCCTCTAGCCAGTCAGGGGCCGGTGTAATTGTGTTTTCTTCCTGTCCTGTCCAATCTCCTCCAATCGGATGCAGAGCTCCAGAACAGCTCCTCCCACGAGGGTCTCCCCACCCTGAGCAGAATCTCCAACGCATCCGTGGAGCCTATAGGTTGCCCCCCCGAGCAGACGTGGTGCCAGTTCACCCCTGCCATCCAGCTGGCGCAGTACATCGTGTCCGACATCCTGATCGGGGTGGGCTATCCAGCCTGCAACGTCATGTCCTACACCCTCTACTCCAAGATTCTTGGACCAAAGCCTCAGGTGTGGACATACTTTTGACATCCTGTTGCATATCTACTTCAAGGGAGATTTCGCCAAAAATTACACTCAGTGGTTTTAACCAGGGGTCAAAATATCCTTTTAATATTAAGATAAGTAATGTCATATACTTACAGTATATATCGGCATTATTGTTCCATCTCTGCTCTGCAAGGACAAAAATATGGGTCTCTGAGGTATGTTTTTTTTTTTTTTTTTTTTTTTTTGGAAGAATGAATCTGTCTCCATTGAAGGTGCTGGTAGTGCTTGGAGCTTGTCCCAGGCACCAGGGCAGTGATGCACCATTGATGGGATGCTGTTTTGTTTTTCTTTTATATAATGCAAATAAAAAAATATATATATATGTATGTATGTGTGTATATATACTGTATATATGTATATATATATATATATATATATATATATATATGTGAAGTCAGTGTCTACTCCAACACCGTTTGCCTTTTACACATGGTTTCTCAGGGGCCAGACTGTAGGGGTTTGGGACCTTCACCTCCATCTCCCCTCACCTCACCTCCATCTTTCCTAGGGAGTCTACATGGGCTGGCTCACCGCCTCGGGAAGCGGGGCCAGGACGCTGGGGCCCGTGTTCGTCTCCCAGTTCTACACCCGCCTGGGCCCACGCTGGGCCTTCAGCCTCATCTGCGGCATCATGCTGGCAGCCATGCTTCTCCTGGCAGGAACCTACCGCCGCCTCATCGCCTTCTCTGCGCGCTACAGGAGGATGCGGGAATAGCCACGACCTGGCCGGCCCGGCGCCTTCCCCATCCCAGAGGCTGCTACCGGACTGCGAAGGGCCAGGGCTGGGGGATGCTCACCTGGGATGGGGTTACCCGGAGAAGTTGAACGTCACATAAGTTTGAATAATGACCACTAACCTTCCAGAGAGACTCCTGATTCATCCTATTGGGTGAATCTGGGAATAATCTCAATGTCAAACAACTGTCACGACTAATTGGATCTTGTTTGACTTTAAATGTTTGGTATAGTAGGTCCTACACAACCAGTGAAAGTGTGATTGCCTCTATGAAGCTATGTGATTCACTGATGGAGACTCTAAGCACCTTACGCAAGTGGCTCTGGCTAAAGGCGTCTGACAAGGGGAGCCATCGTAAGAGTTCTATACCGTGGGAGACCCAAAGGACTTCTTAGGGCGTTTATTTACCTGGAGTGTGATTTCACATTCAAAACCTGAACCAATATTACCTGGCACTAAGTAGGTCTGAATGGGGGCCTCTTTATTTAATATAACTAGTATTGCACAACTGTCAAAATAGTTAATACAACTGCAGGACTGGTTCTGCTTTTTCAGAGGCCCCAGGATAAGCTTGGGAGTCCTCCAGGCCGCCTCCCCAGCGCAGGTCATGCGGGGACCCCCAGCAAACAAAGCCAGCACTGACACCTAGCAGCAAGACTAAATGTAGAATTACCTGACAGGAGAAAGTCATCTAGATTTTTCTTTTTAATGGCACATGAACTGACAGTATATTTTAAACTGATATTTTGAACAAAAAAAAATCTGCTGCTTTTGTGTTGTTCCAAATGCACTAATATAAAATACATTAATAAAATCTGTTCCTTGGTCTTGACTTAATATTATTGTCCCCTTCATACAGTGGATATATAAAGTGTACACAACCCTGATAAGATGGCAAGTTTTTGTGAAGTAAAAAAAAAGAGACCATCATAAATCACTCAAAACTTTTCCCACCTTTAATGTTACCTATAAACTGTACTATTTAATTCAAAAACAAATCTGTTGGGGGGGGGGGTGG
>JAODKK010000015.1:15786817-15799772 GCA_026774405.1 Petrocephalus microphthalmus
CATTACAAATGATACATACATGCATTCTTCCTATCACTCCTTACAGTCTCTCACAGTAAATGTTCAAAGTCAGAAATGAATTGTCAACAAATATTTTAAAGAAAATAAAAAACTGAAAAAGTATTCAACCCCTCATTAGTAATGTTAGTAACTGGAAGGTGATTGTCATTGTTGACACACTACAGCACGCAACAACGAAATGTGTCCTCTGCATATAACCCATGTGACATAGCAGGGGGCAGCTACGTGAGCGCCCGGGGAACAGAGCTTGGGGACGGTACCTTGCTCAGGGTACCTCAGCGGTATTTGCGGGTCGGGGACTCGAACCGGCGATCTTTCAACTACATGGTTGCGTCCCTAACCACTACACCACCTGCCTGCCTGGTAGCGCTAGAATACCAGCTCTAGCTATTTTGGATTAAGTAGCTACCAGCTTTTTAAACGGGGTTCAGTACATTTGCAAGGGACTGTATATGAAGTCTAAGAACTGGTGCGTACCTTGTAGGTGGATTATGAATGCGAGGGGGAGGAGGATGAAGGAGAAGACCAATTTGATGAAAAAGAGGAATCACAGGAATCACCGGCCAATGCAGAAGAGGGGGAGGCGAACGATGATGAAGAGGAGCTGTCTGGGAGACCTCGCCTGTCTCTGGCTCAATCCCCAACCGCTGCTCCAAACCCGACCCAGCCGGAAGAGCAGAACCAACTCCGGGTGAACAGGGTGCTGGATCTGAGCTCCGCTATTGAAAGTTACAGATATGACAGTGAGAGTGAACTCTGGTGTGAGGTGAGCATCACTGTATTCTAATAGTGTTTCCCCACTATGGTCCTCGGGGACCCACAGACAGTCAATGTTTTTGCTCCCTCCCAGCTACCGGAAGTCTGGAAGTCTTACAGACATTAAAAAAAGGAATTAAAATAAGCATACACAGAAAAAAATATAATCAGTTTAAAAAAGAAATAATACTAATAGGGAACTTTAGACACTCACTGGTCCTCATGCAAGGACTGATTTTACAGAGATTAACTGTCACTATACGTGCTGGCACTTGAATGTGAATGACTGTCAGTGGTCCTGCACCCATATGATTCTGGAAAAAATGTTCATGTTCTTGCGCCTAATTATAAACTTCAAGTCATACTTGGCAATAAAGCAGATCTATGATGGATCCTTTATTTGCAGGTGGTGCTTGAGTGAGTTTGTAAACCCTTGATAATCATCGCCTCATCTTTACACTTTAAGGTCACGCTGGCCTTGCCTCTCAGCAATGTACGCCTTGACTTGACATCGCTGGTGGCATCTCAGGCCCAGAGCGCCATCGTGCATGAGATCAAAGGCATTTCCCGTTGCCTGCTCAACGAGGTCACCGATCAGCACGGCGAGAAACGACAGATGCTTAACACAGAAGGCATCAACCTGCAGGAGGTCATCAAATACGGAGACGTGAGTATTCCACCTTCCCCCTTTAAAGACAAGCAGCATTCAAAAGCAGCCATTGAAAAAGAAATTCACTTTGTCTCTTTCCACTCCTAGATTCTAGACTTGAACCGGCTGTATTCCAATGAGATCCATGCCATGGCAAAGACATATGGCATTGAAGTGGCAGTCAGGGTCATTGAAAAGGAAATCAAAGATGTCTTCGCTGTTTATGGTAAAGTAGGCAATTGAACTCATTGTAAAACAAGGTTCCATGCATCTGACAAAATGAGACCCACGTCATCATTAAATCTAATTAAAAATGGTTTGTTTAGAAAAGTAATGGAGAACCCAGTGCTCCTCATGAAAACTAATCCATGCTGTCAAGTTACAAATGGCGGCGACCTATGTATATTGACATCAGATAATTTGTTTGCACAGGCATTGAAGTCGACCCCCGCCACCTGTCCCTCGTGGCTGATTACATGTGCTTTGAGGGCGAGTACAAGCCACTAAATCGCTTCGCCATTGAGTCCAGCTCTTCTCCACTGCAACAGATGACCTTCGAGACCAGCTACAGATTCTTGAAGCAGGCCACTATGATGGGTCAGAATTGCATCATTTCTTGTCTGTCCAGTTGAAACTCTCTTTGGAGATACCAGGCCAAGTTCTGCCTGGACATTGTGTGTAAAGAACAGTTGCATTCCGTCATGTCCCTGGTTCTGGGTATGTGGTGTTTGCATGTTCCCTGAGTTTGGTGTCACAGTGTGTGACTCTGTGTGTACATATCTCGTGTATGCGGTGGATTGGCATCACACCCAGGTGAACCTTTACCCATCTGTTTTACATGAAATAAGCTCCAGTCTCCCTGTAACCCTGTACTGGATAAGTGGTATGGAGGTTAGATGGCTGGAGTTCAGTGTTGCTCAGCAAATATAGGGTACCTGACTAATAGCTGAAAATCCATCTATGTTCAGCATAATAACCAGTATTTGATAATTAATAATGCAGATTAATACCTGTTGTATAGCTTCTGTTTGTTGAATAGAGTCCTCATTGAGGTCTCCTTCCTCTTCCCACAGGATCCCAAGACAAGTTATGCTCCCCTTCTGCCTGTCTAGTGGTCGGTAAGGTAGTCAAAGGGGGAACGGGACTTTTTGACCTGAAGCAACCTTTGCAATAGTCTACTATTCTTCACCCAGTGAGGTCCAAGGACAGGAACGGATGAAATGCAAACCATGATTTGAAATGGCAAAAGAAAGTCTAGTTTTTCTGCTGTCAGTATACTCAATGCTATACTTTAAGTTCCGGTGTAGGATACATCAGTATGCATTGCTGTAAATTTTTGGTCATTTCGGTTCAGATCAAATGTAATGAAGTTGGATTCTAGATAAAACAGCTACCAAGTGTTTGTCATCCTTAACCATGTAATATATGAACATAAACCCTGTGTGAAATTTTTTGTGGGAAAGAAAAACATTAAAATGCAAACCTTTGCTTCATTTTTGTTTTGAATTTATAAACAACCATAATAATGTTAATGTTCTGGTTTGTTCACAATCCTACATACACTGCAAAGCCAGTGAGATATGGGATCAAAGCTAAAATCTAAGGTTATACATAAATCAGTTTTAAAAAATCCAAATCTACACACATTTTAAATTCTTTTAAACTCTTTTAGATTCTTTGAGATTTTCAGGTCACTACAAATATTACTTTTATCTACCCAGATGCTAACTTTGACTTCAGGATATAGACAATAACATTATCGCCGTATTACATCTGAAACCTAATGAAATATTAACAAATCATGCTGTTGTCATAAATCAGCTGGGCAGATATCACATTTCAACTTGCCAGTTGACGTAACTGGACAGCTGTGGACTATGGACATGAATCCTGATCCTGGAGAAACAATGTGTGAGGATTGGACTTTTCATTAATTAACTTGCAGTCACTTATTGAAAACTCTATTCCAAATCACATTAGAGGTGTAAGACAATGTAACATTTTTAAAATGCAGTTACATATAGCCACTTACCACTACAGTGTGGAGCATTGTGTTTCAGGTGAATTGAAATAAAAGCAGGTGATGTGCTGGAAATAGTTTAGCTCAGCTGAGAGCATATGGAAAACAGTATGAAATTGATTGAACAGTTTATTTTAATACTTGGCCCCCTTAACGGAGTAAGAGAGAGGGCCACAAATCAGTTCCAGCTCAATTTTTTACAAGATCAGAAAACTTCTACCAACGTTAATCATGTTTTTTGGACCAGAGGAACGTGTCTACTTATTAACAATGTTTTGTTTGGGTTACAAAATGGTACATGAACGAAATGAAATGAATGAATGAAAATAAACATGCTCAACAAAGATGTTGCAGGAAAATCTGTTCTGAGATTCCAATATAGGCTAAATAATTTTACAGAGGATCTGGAAGGAGGCTTTGCTGGATTCCCTGACACATTAAAAGACAAAGGAAGTGATGCGATGTTAGCTCACGCGTAATATATAAGACTTTATGACACCTCTGGCTTAAACAATCGGAGGCGATGGTGGCAAAGGGAGAGCGACCCCGCCTGAGGTGAGGAGGCGCCCTGGCCTGTCTAAGCAGTTCCCGTTATCCCCCCGGCGCGATCGTCCAGCCGTGAGAAGGCATAGAAGCTGGAAACCCCCCCGCCCCCCAGGCCGGCGCTGCGCATCAAGCGGTTTCGTGGAATCTGCGCGGCGTTGCGTAAGAGCCAAGCGACCGGGAGAGAGCCGGTCGGCCGGGAGCTGGGAGCCGGGAGCCGGGAGGGACGCCCGCCAGTCACGGCTCCGGTTACGATACGCCTGATGATAGTAATAAGATAGACGCGGCTAACGTCTCTCGCGATAATGGGAGGATACCGCCGCAGCCGGGAAGGTAGGCTCTTCGCCCGTCTCGCCTTTGCGGCGTGCGACTCTGGCAGTCGGGAGGCGTGAGGGGGCCGCGGCGGACTACCGAAGAGGACTTTCGGCGCGGCGGTGCCGCCTGGAGCCGCCGGGGATAACGGTAGCCTGACTCCGCCGCGCGAGGCGAGCGGAAGGGGTAGTTGCTAAGTAACTGTCCGCGAGGTACGGCGCGCGCTGCGGGCTCGCGCCGCGGGACGGACGGGGTCTCGCGGCGGCGCTCCTGCGCACGTTCTGATTTCTTACCCCAGGCGTTCTTCTTATTTCTCATTTTACTGCCATTCTTTTTGTCGCCCTTATTCATAAAATCCCCCTCAATTTAATCCTTAAATATTAGAGGGGTGTGAAATGCAGGATAGGCTTTTCGCACTTGGGATCCGCGATGGTCAGTTTGTAGTTGACCCCGACGCGGCAGAACGTAAACAGAATGCACGAAATGCTGAAAGATTTCAGCGCGGTGGATGTCTCTGAAGTCCTTTGTTTAAGGACAAAATGGCAATGCGGGAATGCTAGTAAATAACGGTACGCTGTAGTATTTCGGGACAGGATTTCTGTAATGTGTATCTGGTTTAAAAATTGGTACTGGAGTGGGGTGCACCAATATAAAAATGGACTCGGATTTTTAAGTGTCGTTTTAATGAAACGCGACAGGAAATTTAAAGCCTTATATATATATATATAACTATGAATGCATTCGAGTTGAATTTCGCGTGTTGATATAAAGCATAATTAGTTGAGCATTGAAAATGGGGAATTTCAATTCAGTGATGAACTACTGTATAGGCTGTCCTACAGAGAGGCGCTCGTTTTGCTACAGATTATTAGAAAGAGCATATTAGGGCCTATATTTCGTGTCCTTGAGGGAAATTGAATAGATGCATTGTATGTAAAACTACCAAATCGTGGGAAGGTAACACGATACGTGAAACACAAGGCTGCTGGCCAGTCATTTGCATTCATCACTTTTAGTTTTAGCAGCTGCTAACGACGTATAATCGTTTGGAACATGTAAACAAAACGGCAAAAATAACATCCATGTGACATTCTATTTTTGGTGCAATTTTTAATAACAGCGGCGCCATCTCTCCTGCATAGTCTTTTTAAGTATTATTATTTTTTTTTTATTTAACTCTTTTGGGATTACATGTGTTTAACGGTATTCTACTCTGATTTAAGTATTCCAATTAAATAACATTCCAACCTAGCAGAATGTAATAAAATATAACCCAAAAGACTAAGGGGGGGTCATTGTGTGTCAGGCACAGATAGTTTCAAGACTATTTAGAGTAAAAAAAGCTTTATGCGAGCTGTCTTTGAAGTGGCACTCTGCGCTATTGAAGCATTCACATCACGTCCTCAGTTTTAGTTTAGTAAAATTAAAATTGTGCAAAAAACGACCATCGTCGGCAGTTGGATCATTGGTTAAGCTAAATTAAATATACCCGATGGCGGAGCTGGTTTTTGTTACAGCACTCTCTACGCTATGCGTTAGAAAGTGTGCAGGCTACTTGCAGTTCGTTTCAGTTTTACGGTATTTTCCTATCTGGGAGATGTTGGCTGTGCAGTTGGAGGATTAAATGCTTGGTTAATTTCCTTTTGTTCATTGCAAAGTCTGGCAACTTGATGATCATTTACATAAGTCACGAAGTGCTTGTACTTGAAAGAAATAAAGCACTTCTAATTTCTAAAGCATTTTTGTATTGGTATTTTGGTATTTGGTGCCGGACACGCATCTACGGAGCCCCTAAGAGTTCGGGGTGCAAAAAAATATTTGTAAATAGTTTTGCGTTCCCTCGCTATAGTTTACGAGGCCGAAGTTGTTTTTTTATTTAGCAGTTTCTTATTCAAAAATAGGCATAATGCGTGATCTGCCATATTCACAACAATTTATCTGGTCAAAATCGAAAACATGTATACCATTAGAAAGAGCAACTACTGCACTTACTGTATGCAGAGCTTGAAGATATTGTACTGTAGAAATTTTTAAATAATGACCTCTGAATTTGGCATTGTTTCCCATTAAGACCCATTGAAAATATGTGTGTGATCTGCCGTATTTACAGCCATTTATCTGGTCAACATCAAAATGTCTATCTGTGATGCAAAAAAAATAATTGAAATGGACATCTAAAAAAACAAAACAATAGAGAGTCTTCCGGTGCCTCAGCAGTATTCCACTATTCCCTCCTTGGTAGCAGTCCTTAGGATATTGCTGATGATTTTTATCCCTGATTAAATTGTTTCTCTAGAAATCTGACATAGTTAACAAATGTCTAAGACGGCTTTAAAGGGGCAACATTTACAAAAACTGCAAAAAAACATGTATTTTAAAACAAAGATGATTATAATACTTAAAATTTTACACCTACATTATCAGTAGGCATTGCTCGATTTCAATTTAGAATTTCTTTCAATTGTTTGAAGTAGTGAATTCCTGTCTAGGTCAAGGGTGTTTTCTGACACAGCACAAGTCTAGAAGTTAAAAAAAATGAAAGCAGACCAGTAATTATGTAAAACTTGTTGATTTATAGCACTGTCACGATTGCTTAATTAAACTCAGTTACTCGATCGTTAATAAGCATCAATTTAAAATTTCCTTCTCGGCTATAAGGTGTAAGGAAGCCGCCGCGTGCTGGATGAGGGCCCAGATAATGGGCAAAAGCATCGTATGTGTGACAGCACTTCACATTAAAAGCGAATGACAGTGCTGCCGTTTGCCGGTGTTGCAAAGCAGAACTTAAATATCACCACAGCACGACTACAATGCAAATGTATCTTAAAAGAAGACATTTGGGTTTGACGGACTCACCCCGTAATGCGAGGTTAGCCATAGTCATGGCCCATGGTTATGTGTCATTCAGCCTCTTGGAGTAGCCTAGCCTATGTCATCACTTTGACTTTGACTTAAATTATTCTACTTAAGATTAATTTATAAATAATCACTGCGAAAACCAAGGTTAGCCCCGTCGCTTAGCAGCATCATTTTACATAGTACAGTATATAATAGCCAATTAATATTAATTATTCTTTGTGAACGTACTGTGTGTTTTGAATGGAGCCAGACGATACTAGAGAGAAAATAACATTGTGATGTTTACGAGTTGAAAATGAAGGGTGAGTACTGTTAAAAAGGGACACTTTATGAAAATTTGCTTTACGGAAAAATTTACAGAATCATCTCAATGTCTTGAATCCCAACTTGATACCATTCTAAATACATTAATACCCTTTGAACATGTTTAACTGTCCCATTTTGCCAGGTGTCCCATTTTAACAATACTCACCCTAACTCTATAGCCAAATGTAGGACTTATCTACAAACAGTCAAATAAGTTATTGGTGTTGCCATGGGTTGCTTTTGCTGAATATTGTCATTGGAATGCAGAATATTTCCATGCAGTGGAACATGAATGTCTTTTTGTGTTCAGCTCATTTTCGCTTTTCTCCTTGTGCCACACAGTCTATGAACAGCAAGGATGAAAATGATTTGGTTGTCATGGAGATTGCATGCAGCACTTATGCAAAAGCAGCTACGCTAAACTTTGGTTTGGTTTTATAAACCTCTACTAGATAATGCTAAAAAAGGAACCATCATTAAAATTGCCAAATAAAAATGTATTAGCAGAACTTGATGGTGTGAACAAACAAGCTATCATGCATGCGCGCGACATGCTATTTTGATATTAACATTGTGCACGCCTAGCGGTACATCGCTGCTTTATCTGTGTTTTTCTGCATGTGGGCAGCCACCTCATATGGCACCAAGACGCTGGGCTTGAACCAGCGACCTACCAATCACCGGCTCAAAGGCTAAACCCACTGAGCCACACTCTGCCCTCAATTGGGACATGAACCAACAGATAAACACACATAAAGCAGCGATGTAAGGCTACAGCACTACCCCGTGCACCACTGTACCGCTAGGCGTGCACAGTGCACCATGTTAATATGAAAATGGCATGTCACGCACATGCGTGATAACCTGTGGCTACCCAGGCTTGCTGTCATGGAGAGCAAGGTGGGGGAAGGTGAGAAGAGAATTTCCCCACGGGCATCAATAAAGTATCAGTTATTATTATTAAATAAGTGGTGTCCAGGGTGGGATCCGTGGTGATGCTGAGGGTCTTCTCAATGGCTAGCAGTGTTTTCATCCAGCTCTGGCAGTTGCCCCCCAATGATGTGTTGTGCCATCTTTGCTACCCCTGATCAGTATCAGTGTTGCTAGGATACCGTACTGTTCCTCAGTAGGTTAAAATGATCGAGATGCTGTGGTAGCTTGCAAGCAACATACTGACAGGGTGATAATTGTGTTGCAGAACCCAGCCTGTAACTAAGAAGCTTTTAGCACCCCCAATATTTGATTTTAATTTAATTTGGTACACATGCCTTCCAGAGCTCAGAGATGTCTTTGATTTGTTTTTAAAAAAAGTTCCCTAATACTGCCATTTCTTCAGTGCTGGTAGAAAAAAAGTGTTTTCTAATGATCTGCTATTACAGCTACTTGACTTCGCTGCAGTCCATTAAAAACCATAGTCCATCTTAACATTTGCATAAGATCCTTTTTGCAGCATACAGCATGATGCCAACTCTGTTCTGTTCTGGGAACTGAAACCACTGCAAAGACCTTGAGGGCAGCAGATATGCAGGCATTTATCAGAAGAATCTGTGAGTAAAGGGGCACACTGTCTGTGGGCTAGTGATCCACATACCGCTTACAGAGGAATTGAAGCATCACGCGCATCTGAACGCAGATATCGACTAGGGGTGCCACGGTACAGGTACCCCACGGTACAGGTACGTACCTCGGTATTTAGGCCACGGTTTCGGTTCGGTTTACACAACACTACAAATAATAACACAACAAAACGAATAATAAACTTCCTCTAAGCATTGGCACTTACCGCTTAACCCTCTGGGCACTAGGGGTAGGAAACTTTCACTGACTGGGGCATGATCACACATTTCTTCAAATATCATAAACTTAATTCATGGCAAATAAATTATTTCTTATATATTTATTTTGCCATTACACTCATCTTTATTTTAATGCATATTGTAAATACTGTATGTCAGATACATACAGATGGGGATCTACCTGGATCGCGTTTCATCGCTGCGTTGTGCATTAGATTACCACGCGAATGCGATTTGAATACGCGGAAATGCAGCTGTTTAGAATTCGAATAGCAATCTTCGCGTCTGTGCAGTACTACATGTCCCAGATGCAGGTAAATCAAAGAAATGGTTTACTTTTTTGCCGATTTAACCTAATTTTAAAAATTGCTTCCGACAATGGGCGTTTTGAAAAAAAGACAGATTATGGATTTAGACAGCATTTTTTTTCATGATTTCAGCGAGATATAAACGGAAATAGACGAGAAAGATACGCGGCATCATCCCCAAAGGGTTAACAGTAGCCTGATAAGCCTTAAGCGCCATTTTCAAAAGGAAGCGCAAAACCGAAATACCGCGGTACACAAGGGCGTACCGGACCGTGCGGCGCGTACCGAACGCTCCGGTATTTTACCGAGTAGCGTTGCATCCCTAATATCGACAGTGTTTCTTTGCAGCCATGCGTGCTGTGAGTGCTGTGCAGAGTGGAGGCAGAATCTCTGCATTCTTCCCTGTGGGTTCAGTGGTTCATCAAGGGTGTGTACAATTTTTTTTTTTTTCAATTCTTGCATGGACTGGGTGTTGGGCAGGGTTGTGGGGTCCAGCTCCTGTGGGGTACCTGTTGGTGAGATTTTGCTGACGACGCTGTGATCTTCAAGGGAGTCAATGGAGGCTCTGATCTCGAGAGATTGAGCAAGGAGTCTGGGTGTCTGGGTTTGAGACTGGCCTGGATCAAACCCAAGATCTAGGTCATTAATGACCTCTTGGGCACAGCCGTCAGCAGTGTGTCTGTGGAGAGAATGTCGACCTCATCTAGAGGTTCGTTCTTCCTTGGCAGTGACAGTCATGTGTCTGGTGACTTCCTCTGAAGTCAGTGGAAGTATTGGGAGAGTATGCGGGGTCATGAGGTCACTGGAAAGGGGTATGTGGCACTTGCTATATTTTTGTAAGTGAACAAACGTTTTAGACTCCTGCTGCTCCCTGTTTTTGCTGTATGGCTGCATGACATGGATGCTAACCAGTAACCTGAAATGAAGACCGAACTCCTTCGGTACTGTCTCCCTGGAAAATCCTTGAGTAATAATAATAGTACCAATAATAAGATCCATTTATTTAGCACCTTTCAAAGCCCATGGTCTCTTTACAGGCTTTTACCGCTGGTTTGACTTTGTGTCAAAGTCTCGAATGAGTTATGAGGAAGCATCATTTTTGGCACTCCAGCCATGTGACGCGATTCCCTGAGGGTGATCCGGCTCTCGGGATCCTTGTCGCTGAGGACCCGAGTGGCTGGACAAGGCCAAGGGGATGCCTACCTAACACCTGGGAGTGGCCTTTCTGGAGGGTGGGACTGGACTGGGGGGATCCTGAGCTGTTTTGTTGTCTGGTGGGCACTGCAAAATTGTGTACCAGTGCATGCTGCCCGCCCTGACCTGACCTGACCTGACCTTTCACTTTTTTGGGGGGTGGGGTACAGTTTTTTTTTTTTTTTTTTTTTAAATTAAGAAAACATGTATTTTTGTTTAAAGGGCTGTTGGAGGCTATACCAGACTCTATCCTGGTCTTTGGACATTTGTTGCATTAAAATGGAATGACCCTGTCTGCATTTTGAAGGACAGCACTGAAAGCTTTGAGATAATTTGGTGCAGCAGATAATAGCATCATTGTTTCTTTGTTGCCATGAGGCATAGGTCAGAACACTGTCAACAAGGCTTCCTCATTCTAGGCTTGTTTTCCTTTTGTCTTCCTTTTCCCTGCCAATATCCTGTTTATATCCTAATTTAGCCATTGGTTACTAATGCCATCTGGCAGAGGGATGCATATCTTTAGCGAGCAAAGCAGCAACAGCTCATTAGCTGATGCTCGCATGTAGATCGTTACAGGTGGCCTCAGGTCAGAATGTGTTGGTGTGGGGATCTGGAATTTCAGTTATTTGGGCCCTCCTAGGCCCAATGAGTCATATAAAAATGTATTAAAAATATACAAACATTGGGAATATTATTGTCATTATCGATGTCGAGGTCATATGTTTGATGACAATTGTACAAAAACCATTTGCATATATGTACTAAAACTTGTATTTAAAATGTGTGCGAAGCAATGAGAAATGGTGTTCTGCAGTGCGGAGTGACGCTTTGGTGTGGGGATTACACTTGCTGTTTTGCAAATGTTAATTGCCATTTGAAAAATGCTCCCAAGCAATCGAGAAAAACTGTATTTGTTGTGGTTAATTTCCAGTAAATGCAGCCTCCCAGACGGAAGCCGCCGTTTGAGGACTGGTGGTGTCTGGACCCTGATGAGCGCCATGAGTAAAGTGAAGATGCTGCACTGCCTCAGGTGGGCTAAGTGAGATCCTCCGCCGAAACAGTCCTGAGCAGCCAGTGTCGGCGAGGGCGAATGCGGCAGAATGAGGAAATGCCGTTGGGCCGCGTGAAAGCCACCCGTCTCTGCTAGGTGCCGCTTTCCCCACGACCTTTTTGGCTGACAGATGTCTCTGTCTGTGTGACTCTAGTTTCATGTATGGTCCAATGCAAATAATACATTTGTAAACACATGAACGTGAAGGGAAATTAGGGTTAGGGTTAGGGTTAGCCAACCCCTCTGCAAAACCCCCAGCTTAACCCAGCCTGGTTAAAAACTGGCCTTGGACCAGTTCCATTAGGAAACCACTAAGCTACATAGACTCGACCTAATTTTATTCTGAATATCAATATTTTTTCAACAGTATAAAACAGCAATTTATTATTATTATCATTAATAATAATAAATTAACAATAACTATTTTTAAAATTATTATTATTATTAGTATTAGTAGTAGTAGTTGTAGTAGTAACCACTGTAAACTGTAAACTAAAATGTCTTTACAAATTTTAAAAACATGAAATATAAACTTCAAAATATGATGGGTTCTTGCTTTACACAAGATTAAAATATGTTTTTAAAATAACCGTATATCTTTAAGTCTTTTTCTTTAAATTAGGTGCCTAGATAAAAATAACAGGAATGCATAGCTCTGCTGGTTTTATTGACTTTTCAGTAGTTTACAGTTATTTAAATGCTTGAAATTTGAAATAGTGCACATTTACATAATACAATTCTTACTTCATTTGAGAACTGTGTGTGTCAATGGAATGCATTTGTGCGCTGCGCAATGTACTTTCTAAATGTTGAATTTTGATATTATCACCATAGTTGCGGTGCAGCGACCTTGATTGTTTGTTGTGGCCATGTACACACACGCACACACACCGCACACTTATCTGCATAGTATCCTGAGAACTATGTCTGCGGGATGGAGCAGAGCGTGTGAGCGGAGCGGAGCGGTGAGAATTTCCGCTCCTCGCTCACGAGGCTGTTGGCTCCGCCCGCTCCTGTATAAATGTGTTCTTCTAATGTGTGTTTAATGTGTGTTACATGTAACACAATTTAAAGCTAAATTACGGAATAGCCCTTAACCTTCATAACTGACAGTTTTCTCATTTGTATTGCATAAAATGA
>JAODKK010000015.1:15985910-16000975 GCA_026774405.1 Petrocephalus microphthalmus
TTGCACTTTTGGCAACGAGCACTGCCTGCATTGATTCTTGTGAAGAGCAACCGCACTTTTGATCTTTTAACTCTCTCTGCTATCATCACTAGTCGCGGCTGCCAGATCTGCGGTCCCTGCCTGATCTGTGGGCGCATGCGCGTCTTTTACGGTACCGCAGATCTGTATAGCACTGTGATAAAATCTGTCTTATTTGTGAACGCAGGAATTCCGTCAACAAAGTAAGCTGGCAAATACTCCTCTGGCATGGGAGTTACATTGCTAAAATCATTATAATAAAACAAAATAGCATACACAATCATTTTTGTTAGTTTCAATTCTAACGACTTCTCAGTCCACAACGAGTTTGTGTTTAAGTGCTTTACAATATTACATAAAATGAAAAGCTGCATATATGCCTGGCAGGCAGGCTGTACTTGTCCAATAATGGATATTATGTTAAGTATCATATAATTGTATACGTATGCTTTTATTTCTTACAATGCATTAAAATCTAAATTTGTGCACATACGATCGCCGCTAGGGTCAGGTCCAGCTAATGTCAGTATACAAATCACACACAGACATAAGCGGAACAGAACTTTGCGCATGCGCGCGCGGATCGGACAGCGGCACCAGGTTCTGCGCGCGTGTGTGGGCGCGCGTGCCAGAGTTTCCCCATGCATCGCGCACGTGAGAGAACGCTCCAGATTAACGTCTTAGTCAGTAACGGAACTGGTCAGATAACCTGGGAAAGATTACGTTTATGTAGAAACAAAAAATCATTTATTAATTTCTCAAGTACGAAAGCAATACTATTACAGTCAGAGCTAATCGATACTCCGGTCTTTAAAAATTTAGCCCCGGTGCCCGTTTAGTACTGGGTTTCGGTGCCCATCCCTAGTTGGGTGAGTGGGCGGGTGGGTGAGTGAGTGAATGAGTGCGGGTGGGTGAGTGAATGAATGAGCATTGGGTCGGTGAGTGAGTCTGGGTGGGTGAGTTATTGACTGAGTATGGGTCGGTGAGTGAGTCAATGAGTCTGGGTGGGTGGCTGAGTGAGTGAATGAGTGCGGGTGGGTGATTTATTGAATAAGTGTGGGAAGGTGAGTTAATGAATGAGTGTGGGTCGGTGAGTGAGCAAGTGAATGAGTGGGTGGGTGAGTGAATGAACGCATCACATCTTTGTGTGAGTCATGTGGGGCAGAGAGCAGAATTTATAGATGTTTTTCGAGATATTTTCTGGTTCTTTTTTCCACGATTTTGCTCATTTTTTCTCTTCATTACTTAGACCTTTAATTCTTGATTTTTACTGGAATGCTGCCGTTTTCCCATTTGGAGGATGTTAGACCTCAGTGTTCGGTTTTGGGGGAATCGCTTCAGTAAAACTATGACAATATGCATCTGCGGTTATACCAGGGAAAGAAAACTGTCAGATAAAAATGGGTTTGGACGTCACGCTCTTGAAGTTGTGGGAACTTTTCTCTAGTTGCTGTGGACAGGCGCTGCAATAATACGACAGCATAGCATGTATAAAGCCATTCATGTGCCTCCCCAACATCTGCGTGTCATTTTCTTTTCCAGCAAAACCGGGACCTAGACATGTTCATCAATGCTTCAAAGAATTTCAACCTAAACATTACTTGGGCCACCAGTTTTGCAGGTAAACAGGGCTCCAGCCCAGAGACTCAAGTGAATAATTTAAGGAGTTATTTAAAGGTGCATCTGATCCCTCTACAGTACATCTCATTGTCAACATGGAACAGTATGTGGGAGTAGCTTGCTGACACATGGATAAATCTTTGGATTTCTTCAGAAATGCACCATCTCCTCTCCCTCATGCATCAGTCTTTCCTCCCTTAATTTGATCTTCTCTCTTTCCATTCCATTGTCCCTCTCCATCTACCCCCTTACCCAGCGGGAACCCAAGCTGGAGAAGAGGTCCCCATTGTGTCTAGGAGTAATATCAAGGAGTTCAAGGACAGTTTCTCCAATGAGAAGTTTGACTTTCGCAACAATCCAAACATCACATTCTTTGTATATGTCAGCAACTTTACTTGGCAAATAAAGATACAGGTAAGTAACTGTCCCTCTTGTTGGAATGATGTCTAGCACTGCCAAGGTTTATATTTATTAGTGGGCAGGCCTGGTAAAGCATGGGATTATGGGTATTGTAGCCCACCTTAGCCGTTTCCTCAAAAGTATTTACATTTGTCCAAGAAAGCAGTCTGGTGCAGTCCCTGAACAGACAAGGGGTGGATCACCAGCTTTATCCTCGTAATCCTAAAATGCTCAGTAGTAAACATACATGAGAGACCCGCTGGACTTCACTCATGGCAGTGTCAAATCAGACTGCACAGCCAGACAGAATGAAGGAAATTCTGGTGAAAAGACTGAACGGTGCTTCTGTCATTGGGTCTAAGTCGCTGGCCTTTGCATAGTCTGGCCCTGTGGGCATCAGTTCTCAGTACTGCGTGTCCAGGAGAAGGTTTTCTTCTGCTCATGTGTGTAAGCATGGACACCCCCTCCATTTACCTATCATTCCTGCATGCACCCAGTGCTGTTTGTGCCACATCACCCTCAGCTGCCATGTGTGTGCCCGCACGGCCTTGTGCCTGCATGTTCTTATGGTTAAATTGATCCGACGTGACAGTCGCACCTCTTCAGTAGGACAGGCCACGTGAAGCACTAGGCCCATCGATGGAGTTGCTCTTAATCGCCCAATCTACTTTCCCATTGCTGACACAGGCTTGGCTACTATAGTGATTTACTGGTGTGGCCTCCTGTCCTGGCTAGGTGGATCTGCTGTGTTTCATGATTCGTTGTCATGATTGAATTTGCCAGCTTACCCCCTCTTCATGCGCCAGTTCTCAGAAGTACTGAAGCTGTGCTCTGTTGTTACAGTGAGCTGGATGCTCAGTCTTTCCATCCAGCACCTTGGCTGTGGATGAAAACATTGGGATTAAGCTGTTCGTTGGGCTGAAAAAACGATTTGGCCAGGCGTTTATATACCAGTGAAGTAGCATCTGAAGGCAAAACTGCTGAAATGGGAGCCTTTGTCCAGTGTAGGGCAGTATTACGCAGGAGAGCAGCAGATTATAATAATGACCTCACAGGTTTTCCTCCCCTGATATAGTGAGAACCAAAACCCAGAAATTTATTAGGAATGTCCAACCAACCTGTTTTTGGACGAGGCTTTGTCCCCTCCCCAAGGATTTGCCATTTTTTCCACCAGAAAGTCGGGTGTTGTGCTGGAAGGCCAGAGAAGATATGCCGGCCTGAGGCAGAGAGGGATGTCAGGAGTCAGTCTCGCTAGGTTCGCAGTACATCTGAATGCTCACCATTTATTTGCTGCTTTTCTGTGACTCTTAGGTCATGTTTCCAGCTCAGGCCAGCTCAGAGTTGTTTTTGGCTTTCTAATGGACACATCAGCATATACAGCTGTATGTTTTTCTGCTCTATCCTGGCCAGCTCCCCCCGGTTTCTTGCCAGCGTCCAGCCGCTGTCTGTCAGGAGGACACTGCTCCTCTCAACCTGGCGACCTCGGGTCGAGCCGTGTGCAGATTCCCGAGCCTCGCGGGGGACGGGGAAGGGGGCGGTGACCCTGAATGGGTCTCTGTTTCTCGCCACCCCTAGCAGGGACGGCTCTGCCCTCCCACACCGACCGCCCTGGCCGAAGCTCGCCGGCTCAGAAGGCCTCATAAGGCCTGGCTGATTATCGCTGCTATAAATCAGCCCCGGGCTTGTTGATGGCATTAGGAGAGGGGTTGGTGGCTAATAAATGTACAAATCAAGTGTATTTGGAGTGCTGCTGTCCGTCATGTCATTGCAGGCACAATAGTGAGGTCAGCAAGCGGGCTGCTGCTTGGGGGGTGGGGGGTGGCGGCGTGCCCAACGGCGATTCTCCCGTAACAACTGCTCTGGAGGCCGCCACGGGAACCCTGACTCATGGAGCCTCCGGTGCCGAGGGGTGGGCAGAGGCACCGCTTACCGCCGTTTGTGCTGCGTCCATGCGCGGTTGTGCGTGTGTGCGTGTGTGCGTGTGTGCGTGTGTGTGTGTGTGCGTGCGTGCGCGTGTGTGCGTGTGTGTGTGTGTGCGTGTCTCCAGGGCCTCGCTGCGCGGCCAAGGCTCTGCCTGTGCTCTGGCTGGCCCTTCACCGCAGATTTGGCTCTGCCTTTTTCCTGCCCTCTCTCTCTCTCTTGCTCTCTCTCCCCCATGAGCAAGGGCTGTAAAACCAGGGAGTGTGCATCACGCCTGCTTCCCTACTGCACGCATCTGCTACACCGCAGTCCTTCTCACTTCCCACCCCGACCCCCCAAACCCTGCCTCTCCAAAAACTTCACTTGTCTGTCTCTGAGTTTGATATCGGGCGTCCCGGGATACCATGGAGGTGTACCGTCCGTGTCAAGGTAATGCTGTGCTGTGTGCTGGCTTCATGAGGGCCCGGGTGCTCGCGTGGAGGGAGGCGAGGGCTGCGGCTCCCTGTGCAGGCTCCTGTTGCTGCTGTGGGTTTGTAATTCTGCCTTGTAAACATAGTGTGCATGTCTTTTTTGAAGACACACAATTATAGATTTCTGCTTATATGTATATAAGAATTGTGGCTCCTAGGTGCCCTGTCACATAAGGTGTTGCTTGTTGACTGTACAGGCTTGACATTGTTTACTTTGATTGGTCTTTAGCTGAATCGCCTCTGGTGCAGTCAGCAGAATGAGATTGGCTTCCTAACCTGGTCGTACTGGAACCGCTTGTATAGTTAGAGTAGGTGTTGCATGTTTTCAATCGCTTACATTGCCCGAGCAGCATACGCTTTAAGCTCCCATGTTACCTTGGTTACGGTATATGTCAGGTTTGTTTCTTTGCCTTCAAGGGTCTTATTTCAGAAGATGGACTGGAGAAGTTCTGAGTAGATGCCTTTCCGTCTTGAAGCTTGCATGGAAAAGATGTCTCTGATTTTTTTGTGCAAAGTTCTGTAATTGAAGAAAATTTGTTTGGAGTACTGGAAGTGCGGGAGCGACTTTAGTTTCCCCAGATGAGGATTCTGCCGAGTCAGATTAATAATGGAGGCTTAATGGCTGCTCCATGAGATCACCTGACAGCATGAGTAATTCTTGTTTAGTGAAAGTTAAAACCTGTGTCAGTTATGTATTGTGTTTGGGAAGCTTTATTTTGTTGCCCTGTGAATCTGTATTTTTCTATCAGATTTCACTCTTATTCTGAATATGCTAATTTAGGACATTAAACAAAATTGGAAGTTACTTAGTTTGAGGTTCAGGTAAAATGTTCTGTTGAGGTATTGTACCTGTGATTGTAACTTTCCAGAAGTGGAAAGTGGACAGGCTTGCTAGGGGAACACATGTACAACTGCATGTACTGTACAACTACACGTGCACACATACACACATGCAACAAGTGGGAGTCTCATACTGCAGTTCACGCTCATGCATGGAACTGTACTGTCTGTATGGATTCTGAATAAGTATTTGTGCTATCCTGAGTTGATTTTGAAATTTTCTGATGGTTTGCATTGTCAAATGCAGATCGCTTTTTATTCAAGTAAAGTTGGATGGCAAGCCTAGACCTAGATTCAGAAAGCAAGACGCCATGCGGAGCCAACCTCATCCCTGTGCAGCCAAGCTCTGGCATACAGACAAGATCAAATTCATTTATTAATGCACGGACTGTACCACGCACAGTTTAATATGCATGTCCATTTTGTTTTAATTTGAAAACTTACCTAATTCTAAGCTAAAAATATTCCATTGTGTAATGTAAGCTAGCTGTCAATGTATAATAAATGCACCGTAGTTAGTTTTTGTTGCTCGTCTTAGATCAGCAGCAGCCATTCTTACTGAGCTTACTCTAGCACACTCGATTTCATCACACCCAGCTTTGATTGGCCAAAGGTGATAGTAGGTGATTAGAACCTGTTGACGCTGTCAGACAAAAGGCTCATCAGGTAACAGCCACACCTATTTATCTATTGATAAATGATCTAGCTATTGACTATACTCAGAATGCAGTGGTTCAGAACAAGAAAAGATTTGATGAGCATTCCATAGTCCACATTACACAGAGATCTGTTGCCTTGTGGGCCTCCTACCTACGGATGACGAGGTTTATCCCCGTCCAAGTCAAAGCGCCGACTGAACAAGATGGTATCGTGAGGATGAGCGTCGTGTTCCTAAGTCAAGCGAACCTGATAACACTCAAGTTCATCGTACCTGCGGAGGACCTGTCATCTCCACTGGCAGGGACAAAACATCCACGGAGGAGCTGTTGGTATTGAAGTTTATGTTTTGCATTGTTGTTTTGTAACGTTGACTGGCGAGCCTAGCCCTGGATTTGGAAAGCAAAAGACAAAGCACCACAGGTCAGCATCAGCTCTGTGCACTCAAGACTTTGGGCTCTGAGAAGATAAAAAACACACTACTGGGTACATGGACTGTACACAGATGTGTAGCTAGAAATTCTCACCTCACCTCGTACAACCCCAGCGCACTCCCGCCACACCGCTATAAATCATTTATACCTTAAAATGGTGTTACACTTGTAACAATAGGCTAAGCAATTCAAGAAATTTCTACACTGTTTTGCAGGAAAGCGTTCTTCGTGAACAGATGAAAAGCAAACAAAACAATATAGCATAAACAGAAGAATGATTGACTTTTATTCTGCACGTTTGGTTTGAATAGGAAACTGGCCACAATGTGCAGTTTCTCTTGATAGCTGTCCTCATTTGTCTGTCTGGTGCCTGTGTGGCACTGGAAATGCCAACCTGGCTGCTTGGCCTCAGCGTTGGTGATGATCTGCCTCCCTGGCCCCTAGCTGCCTTCTTCCTCTCAGCGTTGGTGATGATCTGCCTCCCTGGCCCCTAGCTGCCTTCTTCCTCTCAGCGTTGGTGATGATCTGCCTCCCTGGCCCCTAGCTGCCTTCTTCCTCTCAGCTTCTTTGTTCTGTTCTTGCCAGCTGGACTTCACTTGGTGCTTCGTTGACATTCTGCTTTCTTGCGTTGGCCCCCCTGCTCCTTTGATGACCTTACTCTGTTGTCTTGACTGATTCCACACATTCGGACCGTTCCATTCATTAAGGGGGGGGGGGGTGGTTAGTGGGTTAAATGTGCTGAATATTCATACATTATGGCCTTCTCAGTCTTTTGATGTTCTTGGTTGTAGCTGTGTATATTATTTCTGAGTTTAAAGAGTAAAACTCACGTCATATCATTTTACGTATTCAGAGCCCCCTAAATCTGCCAGTGTGTCCGTGACCTTACTGCGCCCCTGATTCTGCCATACATATTTCAAATACATTGTTTGAAAATTGAGAACTGTTGCAGCATACATAAAATACAGTGCTGCAACTTCGTGGTCCTGTTGTTACGAAATGATGGATCGTCTTTTCATTGTGGTTGTATTCAGATAATGCTTTTGTGGCTGTATCCATGCCAGCTTCAATAGTATTGTATGTGCAAGCGATAAGTGTATAAATGGGCACATGTACCAGTTGCTGTAGTGGTTTGGACTGCTCATTAAGGCCTGTAGCTGGACATGACTGCTCCTTAAAGACTATCCCCTTTAATCCCTATTAAACGTGTAATTGGCTGTACTTCTCTTCAATGCTTGTTGAGTGTTTTCCCTCGTTAAGGCTAAGTCTTTGTAAATCAGGCCTAATCTGGGCTTTCCTCACCATCTTATCTCGGCCCAGTGTCTCTGGTTTGAAAATCCATCTGACTGAACATCGGACTACAGATCTGTGCCCATCTTTAGAAGGTTGTGGGTTTGAATCCCGCGGCAGGCAGAGTAGTCATACCACCGTTGGACCCTGGAGCAACACCCTCACCTCACTGCTCCAGCAGCACAGACTGACCTGCTCTCTGACGTCAAACTTTCCTCACGTCTGTGTTGCTCTGGATTAACGTGCCAAATAAGCAAATGTAATTGTTTTGCAGGCATATTAACTAAATCCCATGCCTTTTAGGCTCTGTGAATTTGAGATCTCCAAGCAACTTATGAAATATGAGGACTTGACCCATAACAGGGTTGTTCTTTATCTTGGATGCCTGCTGCGCATGAAAATTGAGTTGGGTAATCACCAGGATAGCAGATGGCAGAGTACCTGTAATAACGTTTTGGCCTGTTACCCTTCTCGACTGGGGTATCAGCCGCCATCCAGTCTTCTCTCGTCCTCTGCTGTGTGCTGTCTGAGTATGAGATCACAAGAGCACTTCAGAACAGAGTACCTTCTCCAATATGAGTCTTAGTCATGATTGTATGGAATACTGAATTGTCTAAAAGTGGGAGGCAGTGAATACTAATTTGGCCAACTAAATGCTGACTGTTTTGCATATCAGGGACAAATCGGAATATTCTGAGATTTGTTTGCTTAATCTAAATTACCCCAGATAATGTGAATGTCTCTCAGCAGTGAGCACACTCTGTTAATATTACTGTGATCATCTTTTAACACTGTGTTCTTGCCGCTATTCATTTGAATTTACCAACTTAATAATTTCAGTGCATTTTTTGTTTTTGGAAAGTTCCCATTTCCACGTTGTAGGGAGCTCTCAGTTGTTGCTATTCCCGAATCGGGAGAGGCTTCGGAATGCTACGATCTGAGCACAAGCGAAGAGCTTGGCGCCTTTCTGTGCTTCATTGCCGCCAGAGTACTTGGCACTCCTCTCTGTTTTAGTGCTGGGGGAGTTGCATGTTTATTCGGTTCTCCTCCTGTAACCAAGGAATCTATGGACTCCATCTTCAAACTGTCCGGTTTGGGCTTCGCTGTCGTTGTGCGTATGTCGGCGTCATGAGTGGCTCGCTTGTGATCACCAACACCGTTCCCTTTCGCGGTTCTGATCTCTCCGCTGCCGTCCATGTGGGTTCTCGTCCCGGCGAGCGGCACACCGCCGCGGTTTTCATGAGAGCGCGCGTCTCTGTTCTGGCAGCCTTGCAGAGCCTCTTGCAGCTTTCTTTGGCCCGCTCCGCCTGGCTGAGCCCTCCTCTCGCTTCTCACACTCTTGCCAACCCGCTTGTCATCTTCAGCGCCTCACGTCGGCTGAACCAGAGATCAGCAGCCGGTTTCATTTATCGACTGCTGTCCCATGGGTCATGTGGTGTGAAATCTCCGGCTGCTTGGAAACTCGAATGCGTGCACATGCATCGATGGCTCCCAGATGCTGCTTCAGTTCCCCACGTTCGCCTGGGAAAGGTGGCCTTGTATGCACCTTGACCTATGACCCCTGTATGCCATGCCTCCTGTGTCTGCAGCCTTTTTCCTCATTGTAGTGATTTCCCTTCAGTTCTGTCTTCAACTCGCCGTGATAAACTCTCTGGTGCGTATAACTGCCAGCGTTGACAGCTGAAATTTTGGCAGTCTTTACTTTCACAATGATGTAAGTTACGGCGAGCCGAATCAAGGATGATGTGATTGGTGATTTATACGGCAGTGTTCTACGCAGTTTCAGCCTAACTGCCCTGCCATTCATTTTTAGTGTCCGTTTAGCACTGGTCATCATAATCCCACCTGACTAGGAATGGAATGATCTCAGCCGTACACTGTGGGGTATATGTGCCAGGTTTTATTTAATGGGTGCTCCCTGTTTTACTGGATCAAACGAGACTGCAGTGGTGGTGTGTGGGACTGACCTTTGGACAGGATTGTGTTTGTGTGTACAGGTTTCACTATACAGTACTTGTGAGGACCAAAGGACAAGCAAATCCTCAAAAAAGTGGACTAGTGAGGTCACTTTTTTCAGCTGTCACTCCTTCAAACTTTATTTTATTAAATGCAGTAAAAAAAAAAAAAAAGATAATGCCAGAGGTCTTGTATTTTGCTTGGTTACTTGTGGTAGAGGTTAGGGCTGGGTAGGGGTTAAGGGTGTCTTCATTGGGATTAGGCTTTTTCCCCATGTAAGTGAATGGACAGTCCTCACTAAGACAGGAATACAAATGTCTGTGTGTTTTTGCCTCATGTCTGATGTCTATACATAATTGCCTTCATTGTCCTGGTTTTCCTGTGGGACCAAGCTGTGAGAGTGATGCAGTTCTGCTGAATTATATGTGACGTGTTTTCATTGATTCATGACAGAAAAGCCTTGCCATTGTTTTACTGAAATAAGAACCATAAGAAAGCGTGACCCGACAACGCCCTAAGTGTAGACCTTACTTATAACTGAAATGCTTCCGTTGGCACGTTAACAACTTTTAAGTAGCTCTGAGACCGAGCGTCCCCATTTGCGTTATTAGATTCTGATGTTCAAATGTCTTTCTGAATTCCAACAATCTGTAGATGGTGCACCTGGTTTCCATGGCCTGATTATCCCCTTCAGAGCTCTGTCAGCAGGATCCTCGCTGCTCATTTGAAGTGATCTCAGGTGGCTATAATCTGCCCTTATTCTGTGCAGTTCTCCAATGGAGAAAGCTAAGTTTGCTGCACCACTTGGTTTTTTGGTGAGGTAGGCGCGACTGTTGGCAGTATTGTCGGGCTGATCCCCGCCGGTGTCTTTTTTTTTTCTCGCTGTGTTTGTGTGGGTCTTCTGCGAGTACACCCACAACTGGAAATTAAGGGCCAGTACACGAACCTACTAGCTACCGACTTGCCAAATGTCTTTTTTTCCCCCCATTGATAGAAGCCATCCGGTTTTCCCACAAAAGAACAGCGTGTCTTTGTTCAGAGTGAAAGCAGCATGTAACTGAACAGTTGACCTGGTTGTGCAGCGTCAGGAATCAGAATCCAGATGTGACTGCACGACGGCCTCCTGCCACCAGATGTTACCTTACGGCACCAGTCCCGTAGGTGTAAATTGCACCGGGTGCCCTAATTGTCCCAGAGACGGTTCTCCTACATTTACATTCACTCCGGGCAGCTTGAAATTCCATGCGGTTTTGCTTGTAGCTGATGTAGTGATCTTTTTGGGGTGCAGGGATGCTCCGCGGATGGTCATGCGGTCGGGTTTGGCAGTGTCCTGATTTACAGAATTACTGAGAGCTGTTCCCACCAAACTGTGGAGGACCATGTGTTTTCAGTAGACAGTAACACAGCATATATGCATAGCAACAGAGCGGCTGCCAATCTCAGCAGGCGGGGTACTAAACAACAATAAGGGGTTCCAAAGTAAACAGACTGGTCAGTGCTCATTGGTTAAAAGGGTGAGGCTGGTCATTGGCTGGCCTTTATGTTGTAAGGACATGAGAAATGTGTGTGACTGACAGAATACAATGTTATGGGAACATATTCTCTGTTTCTCTGTACAGGAGCTGTTCTATTGTCTGTGGGTCTGTGACTTTGCCAAGCAAAGCAGGGCTGTATAAGAGAGCAATTTACTTGGTAATTTTATAATTTGTGTATAGCCTGAATGCTTAAATTCTCCTGATTGGCCAGCAGGTGGCAGTGTCAGGCCAGGCCAGCGCGCTGTGTGCATCTCAGCTCGTCTCCCTGTTTTCTCTCTGCTGCCGTTCTTTCAGATGAGAGTAACCCCGTTCAGCTCGTTCCAACCTTTCAGAACCGGGACATTTGATGGAACAGAGATGGCACCCTGATCCCTCTGCCAGACGAATAAAGCAGAAGTCACTCCTGGCATTTTAAGGGGTGCCCGGCTTTAGGAAGTGGCTGTTGACATTTGCTCCTATGTGTGTTCTCAGTACGACATGCGTGTATGTGTACATACCTGTATTTATGTAAGAGACCACTTCACCCAGCAGTCTGAAGAAGCTGGGAAGATGTCACATTCCTTGTCTTATGAGTCCTGGGTATTAGATATAAATGTTTAGATTCTCACTCATTGCTTGTGTCTGTATCGGTTGCGTTTAATGACGGAGTGACGCGCCAAAGTGCCGCAATCGATTGGCATTATAATGCTGCCTCGGCAGTTGTCCTCTGATCTGCGTTTCTTCTCCACCCTCCCGGCAGAGGTTACCAGCTATCATACTAGCGTGTGATGCTTCAGATCATTTGCCATAAATTATGGATGCTCTGGCTACTGCCCGTAAACCACAAAGGGGCATATGCACATTTCCTCCGAAGAACATCCAGCTTGCATCTGTGTAAGCCGGCAGTGGTATTTCAGTGCTTTGAGAGCCCGAGTTGTTAATAACGTGGATATTCTGACAAGGATGGGCTCAAACTGGCAACCTTCTGATAACAGGCAGAGAGGCTACACGCTGCCCCCGATGTCCCGGGCTGCTTGGCGGGCGTCCTTGGCCAACTGCTGCTCTCAATGGCATCTTTCTGTCCAGTGGGCCGTCTGCTTGCTAGGAAGTCCCATAAGTCATTTAAAGCAATATGGTAAGCCCTGGGTCTGTCGGGACAGCCATGCAGTGGCTGTATCACAGATTCATGCAGGAATTCTTGGTGCTGATTAGTTTGGAGTTTTCATCCCAATTCGATGTCACGTTGCTTGAAAAGATAAGAGAAATCCTTTGCTCTGCTCACTCATACTTTCCATTTAGAGAGAGAGATGGGCAAACTAATGGCAGCATTTTGCCATGTTGAATTTTGAGCATCCATTCTCCATGAGGGAAAACTGCGATCTCTGGGTGTACCTGAGATTTGTTTTGAAACTCTGACAAGATCCATGTGATTTAATTTCTGCGAGTGATTATTTCTGAAGGAGTGAGGTGGCAGGTAAAATGTCTGGAGTTTGGTCGCCTGATGGGGTGCCTGTTCCGCATTTGTTGCTGAGATCAGGCCTTCAGGTGCCATCTGCCGCCGGCGTGACAGCCTGTCAGGTTCGCTTTACCATTTATTAAAATGACTGCTTGCAAACTTCACTTATGAGTCATGGGGTTGATGGCAGTGGTGTGAAATACTGGCTCATCCAAAAAAAACAAACGCAAAAAACACCGCCTGTAGACTGCTGTTGACCCTTTTACAGTGTCTTAGTGGCTAAAACGCACATTGGGAAACTCAGACGTTTACTAGAGGCTGCCTAGTTCAAGTTGGTTTTCTGCTTTTGAACAATATGAAAGAGTTTGCTTTGCTGCTCTTTCTGTGGCATGTGAGAAACGAGCCCGGTGGCCTTTGTGATGCCCGATGCCAAGGCAGGGTGTTTCTTACTCCAAGCTACCATCTGCCCTTTGGTGGTGTTGGGGAGGGCTAACGAGACCCCGGTTGGATCAGGGCTCCTTTGCTTTTCCTGAGATCAAGCCCTGCATGTCTGTCGGTTTAGACTGGGAGTAGAGATGCTTTGGTTTGATGGCGCTTAAGCAAGGTCAAACTAAACCACCTCAGCTGCTTCATCTTTTCCCCTGGCCAGGATCCCTCAGGTGCCACTGAACGTGATTCCTCGGCAAACATTACCATTCCGTTATTTTCCCCTCTTTAATTTAGCCATGCTTAATGAGATTCCATGTATTCTCTGTTGCTGTAGGAAAGTCGTCAGCTTTTGTTCACTTTCATTTATGCTGGGCTTCTCCAGGGTCTTAAGTTATTCTGATCAAGGTTGACTTGTATTTGAATACAGGTTGGTCCCTCGTGGTGATGGCCTGCTCATGTAGCATGCACTCCTCTGCAGTGTTCAGATTCTCCTACACTTGCTGCCATGAGTTGTACCAACAAACAAAAAGCAGTGCTGACAAATTCCGTTTTTTGCTCGTTTCGCTTGTCGTCTTTATGGAATCCAAAGCATTTCTTTGGATTCCGACAAAGTTTTTGCGAACATGCCACGCTATGAGTGAGCCAGGACGGAAATGATTCATTGGCTCAGAGAGCACATGCAGAGCTCGGAAAAAGCGAAGGGCAACTTCAGAACAATTAAGCCTAAAAACTCTCAGAGAACAGATAAATCACAACTAATTATATTGCTGCTAAATAATTTTTTTAATGGCTTGTGCAGTACTCGATTTTAAGATTAGATTTTTTTGCATTCAGTAGCTGTTGCTCACTGGCAGTGAATGAACACAGTACAATTATTAATAATTAAACATAAAAATACATAATCAGGAAATGGAGTGGTATGCATTGTTCACTACTTAAAGTGCACTTTACTGGATATATCTGTGTCGTTTAGTTTTATAGTTATTTAATTTATTTTACCCTTTTCAATATAAATCGACAATTATTAGTAAATGTTATATATAGGTTCTGTATAATATGTTATATATAGGTTCTGTATATATTAGGGATTTAAACAAAAAAATGATCAGTGTTCATCCGTGCTTCTGTGCTGGACGTCAGAAGTCTTTGAATAAAAACTACCTGGCTGGCTTTTCTTGAAAGATAATAGGACCAGGAAAATTAATTTTGAATATAAAGCTAACTTTACTGGGGTTTTTAGCTTTTTCTGTAGGCTACTGGGAGAGAGACATGGAAATTTCGGTTCTGTCCAAAATGGTTCGAAAACCAATACTGCGTCCGGCATCTGGATGTGACCAAGAAGCCTGTTGTACTGTCAACAAGAAGTGGTTCCAGCTAGGCACAGTGGGTGTTAGGATTAGATGTACTATATTGGTTAGGTGAGCTGCTATGCCATCTATGATGTACATACTTATATTTATTATTCTGTATGATTGTAGACACTCCAAATAAAAATAGTCTGCCTTTGGTTCGTACATTTTATGGTGGACATTTATGATGATAGTAAGCAGACAGCTGGAAACCGATGGTAGTACAATGGTGTGTCAAATTAAGGCTTAGGGTAGCATTAAAGATCCTAAACGTGGCACTACAAAAGTCTCAAGTATATAATTCAATGTTCTGACACCTGCATAAATCTTGTCTTCTCTGACTCCCTGACCTGATCATGTCTCTGTGGTTTTCTCTGACTCTGTTCTGATGTTGTCCCTCTCTGGTTTTCCTCTCTGACTCCCTGATCTGATTGTGCCCCTCTATGGTTGTCTTCTCTGACTCCCCTCTCTGACCCCCTGTTCTGATTGTGCCCCTCTGTGGTTGTCTTCTCTGACTCCCCTCTCTGACCCCCTGTTCTGATTGTGCCCCTCTGTGGTTGTCTTCTCTGACTCCCCTCTCTGACCCCCTGTTCTGGTGATGTTCCTCTGCGGTTCTCTTCTCTGACTCCGCTCTCTGACTCCCTGATCTGATTGTGCCCCTCTGTGGTTGTCTTCTCTGACTCCCCTCTCTGACCCCCTGTTCTGGTGATGTT
>JAODKK010000015.1:16422772-16435213 GCA_026774405.1 Petrocephalus microphthalmus
TTACAAATTTTAGAAATGATTGAAATGGCATTTCTCCCAGAGTTTAGCGGCATGGCAGTGAATATTACCGCTAGCCTTACATTTCTGTTGAGTTGTCCAATTTCATGCACTCACAATTTAAATTTGCAGGCCTAAAACCGTTTACCTTGCCCTGGCAGGATTTGATAGATAAGAAATGTATGAGTAATGGCCCTGTCTGCTCATAAACGTGCTATATTTGGTGACAACAGAAATCATCAAAACAGATTTGAATAGTACCGGGGCGAGGAACGCGCACTGGTGTAAATTCTTGTTTACACTAAGGTGGCAGTGAGGCAACTGCCAGTTTTGCTGGTCTGTGTAATTAAACTGAAACATTATGGTGCACTCTCTAATATACCTTGTCAGACGAGAGGTAATACTTACTTTGGAGGTAATTAGCAGAAAAGGAAAGTTGCACGTTCGCTGGATAGGCCACGCCCCCCGGTCAGTAATTAAGGAGAACAATATTTATTAAAGTTTTAAAAATTATTAAAATTACTATTAAAAATCCCTTTGGACATAAATACATGTATGGCCAATAGTTGGGTCTATCCGTAGGAATAGGTATTAGTGGTCACTGATAGTGCAGGTAATGGCAGGGACTGTCTCTATCTAAGTGTGGCCAACAGGAATACCAAGAGAGCATGAATGTATTACACAGTCATATTATGTCCAGCCAGGGGAAAATAATTGTTTTTCTGGTTATGAATAATTAAATATTGTAAACATGAACTCTCTTTTTTTCCCTTTTTTTCCCCCCATTTTTATATTGCTACCCTTTATCAAAAAGCTTTGATAGCTCAATGCTGGGGCTCCCTGGCTGACAGTCAGAATTATGTAGCCACATATTCTTATAAAAAGACAAATTTGTTCTTAATTTTGAAGCTCCTGTTTTGTTCCTGTACAAAGACACCTGGCTTACATACTGCAAGACTGATGCAATCCGAGACTGACAGCCTGGGCGTCTTTCCCAGCAGCTATGAAAGAGGACATTGTCCAGATTCCACTCAAAATAGAAGAAAAATCTCCTAATTGCCAATTACAGGTGCAAACCTCTGTCTGACTTATTCTAAAGAACACAACAGTTCATATTCAGATTCAATTCAAGTTTGCCCCATGTCTGTGCACACACAAATATCCCATTTAGTCCAATTAATGTCTTCCATGCCAAGAAACAGGCACAAATGACACTTCACTGGCAAAAAATGGCATTTCACTGGAAGCCCAGAAGTGCTATGCAGGGGGTGTGTCCTATAGCTAAAGCAAGATTAGTTACCTTAAAATTCCAGGTATACATTTCTCACCATGCAGAGGCTCATTAAAATGCAATCTTGCCTGCCAAATTGCAAAAGCTTGCCAACAGAATATCTCAGTCACCTGACCGCTGAACCCTAGTAATAATCCTTTCTTTAGAAATAGCTGTAAAAAGCAAGCTTTCTGTTCATTAACAATGACAGAGGTCACTGAGTGTCTTTCTCTGAAACCATGAGTGAAGGTTTAAGTAATCGCTACGGAATGTTTGATGCAGTTATCACTAAATAAATGCTGCTGTTACATTCTCAGTATTTCAGATGTTGTTGAAGGCTTCAAATAAAAATGATGTATACTCCATGACAGTTAAATGGTGCACGCTGTGTTTTATGTAACAGCTTTGCGGTTCTGAAACGGAGTGGTTTGAAGTTAAGAACACATAGGGAATGCATGGAGAAAGTGTAGATGTGAAGCAGGCATAAAGAGAAATACACACAAAGCAGTGTATAAAACAGCGGAAAGCAGTGTTGGCTGACTGTAATCTAAGTGCTCATAGTACCTATGGGAAAGTTATTTCTCCATCAACCCATTTTTCATACCGCTTACCCTGGGTTCAGAACTTAAAAGTCAGTTATGTTTTACATTTCGTGCGAAGTAAAAATACAAAATGACAGTGTTTTGATCTTAGATAGCAGTCCTGCGTTCTTCCCCAAGAGTCACACGATCAAACTCAATATAGTTCCCATCAGATTAGACTGGAAATTGCCTCCAATGCTGATTTTGGATCCATGCACACTAATAAATTCAAGTTATATGACACAAATGAAATACTCTTTGAATATTCACATATTCATCATTAAAAGAGGAATCAAAAAAACAGCTTGCTTTTTATAAGACAAGGTTACTGCCTTATAAAAAGGTCTTTTGGTTAGTGCAGAACCCTTGAGACTAATACGACATTTTATTTAATTGGGGGAAAAAACATTTTGTCACACACCAATTTCCTTCATGTCGAACATTTAATTGGATGCACACAAAGGACAATACGCAGATGTTCAATATTCCCAGGATTCCATTTTGTCCTCGCCCAGCAAAAATGAGTGTGACAGGTGTGCCGGATAAACAAAATATTCTTGCTAATGAGCTGGCAAAACTGAAAAAGTTCTGGGACCTTTGCCCCAGGACTGCCAGGTGCTGGTTGGAGAGAATGCAGGCAGATGTTGCTGCTTGAAGACCCAGCATAACAGTGAGTATCTCTGTAGCTTTTATATGGGGATATTTTGGTTGTGGGCAGATAACTATACTGAACATAAGAACATAAGAAATGTACAAACGAGAGGAGGCGATTCGGCCCATCAAGCTCTGGATGCAAATCAGACTCATTCCGCAGTTGGTGCACTTTTACACTTGTACCTGCATCATACACTTTGTGGAGAGTATAATGTCCTGCCTCTTCCAACGATATGAGTGGCATTACAGACTTATACAAAGTCAAATATACACCAATTCTGGACCTACTAGTGTCTTGGCAAAGTTCTCCCTTAACTGGCAATATATCCTCTCTGCATCCATCAGTGTTCCAAGTAAGAGACAGAGACTGACATGAACTGCATTATTGCAAGCTGACAGCCTACAGACTGCTGGAACATAGTCAGATATTTAATGGCACACACTTGCCAAAGTTTTCCCTTGAGGCTCACGTTCTCTTACGGTGCAGAACATCACACGGCTATTACACGACTCACTGATTTGAAGATGATAATTTATGTCCCTGATTGTCATGCTAGACGTATTTTATTTTACTGTTTTAAAATAAATCATTGTGCAGACCTGACAGCATGTTCTATGCTCGAGAAACCCGAGGCTGCCTCTATGAGAAGGAGTTGCTCCCCACAGCTGAGCAAATTCCCTTTTGAGAAAAACATCGGACTGCTGGAATCTCCAGTGGATATTTTGATAAGCGGCTTGACTTAATTCTGACTCCGCTTACGAAACGGTATGTTACAGGTGTCCTGTTTCTGTTCTCCCTGATAGAAGACATTGACCTCAGGATTAAATGCAAAATCATAGCCACGGGCGTGTAATATTATCTATTGATTATGCCTGTCTTTCTTTATTCCCCCACAACACTGTACAAAGCAGATCAGCAAAGCATAAAGAATTCTCAGAGGATTAAAACATCACAATAGAGTTTCAAGTGCACAACAAATATGCTCATTGGCCTCGATTATACACACAGCTATTATTATTGAGGCTGTAATTTCCGTCAGAACACTGGTCCAGACAGTGTGCACAGCCAAAGATGAATTTGCATGGAATTACCTCAATTTTAATTCAAATCAGTGCAAGGAAACACAGGATACAAACCAGAGTCACTCTAATTTTAATCATGTGATAGTGGGATTGGAGAGGGAAACATATTTTCTTAGCTGTTGGGCTTCTCTTCTTTTGGAAGAATAGACTGCAGCAGGGGGAGATACAAGCATACTAGAAAAATGCGAGGCTAAAAGTGGGCATAGGTGTCAGGAACCGGACTACAGTAGCTTTTGTAGATTGGTTGGGATATTGTTGGGTTTCCTGAGACAAACACAAAACATAACACAGCATTTTATACATATTGAGAATGAGGGACAGGTTATAACTATTTACTGATACTCACAAATACATCAGGATGCAACCTAGTTTGCAGTGCTGGTCACAACCAGCAACACAATGACCAGAACTTGTGACGATTCCACTATTCTGTTCTGAAACTTTAGTCACAAAAATGAAATGTCTTTAGTCACAATGTGTCACTTTCTGCCAAGTTTATCACATTCAAGCAGGGCCACCACTGACGTTGAAAAGAAGTAAATGCCTATTTGGTAAGTGATTATTTAAGAAAACTCAAGTAAGAAGTACTCAGAAACATAAAAAAGAAATTACTGTAATAAATGTTACTACATAAAATATTTCGTACTGTTTCATTAAAATAAATTACGTAATTTACATACTGTAGTAGTTTCATCAAGCCCCTCCAGTCGTCTGCTATCGTGTATATCAACACAAATAGACCATGTTAATTTAAGCAAATTCAGTTCAATATTTACTTAAAATCATTTAAATTACTACAGACAAGTGACGTAAAGCTGATTTTGACGTATGCTGAAATGACATATACCAGGGTGTTACTGTATAGCTAACTTACTGTACGTAACATGATACACAGAGAACACTCTCATTAAGTGCTGAGTCTGGATTGGTTTGGGGATTGAAGCCCTTTTTAGTTTTAGTAGTAATGCCAATCACTGGGAGCAGTAATAGCCCTAGGAGAAAATAATGGTGATTCAACTAGCAGCTTCGCTTCTTACTTCTGCTTTAAAGTAGTGTCAGGAATCATGCCAATTCATTATATCTACGTTTTTACTTTTAGACAAAAAAGACCATTCAAAGTTCTCATCATTTTATCAGTGCAATGACATGGCAAGACTGGAGTCTATCCTAGTTGGCAATAGATAAAAATATAAATGAATGAATGAATGAAATAGACAATGCATTCTTCAAAGCTTAACCTCATATTCATTTGATGAGGTGGATATTTCTGGGACAGTTCTGATAAAGTACCTCAACTCAATGGATCAATGGATTACACATGGTTTGTGAACATTGATGGTACCTTCCAGCACAGTGTCACTTCATTGTGAGTTAGAGAGCGTCATTTCAAATTTTGTTGCATTCCTTTGAGCCTTGGTATCTAACAGCTGCAGACTCTTGCTTAAGTCCACAGGCGATATTTAATCCACTGATCAGCTGTTACATTTTTCAAAGACTTACCTTAACAGTGAGTGTCTATATGACAGTCTTTCTTAAATGAGGTCAAACTCAATGTATTTAGCCAAGGGAAGGCTTGTCAATGAGTTTTCTGATTGGACACTGCTTAAGGGCTACGGATTGTGCTTGAATTACAACAGGGTAATGCTTTCCATTTGATAACATTTCAGAGTATTATTCTATTCATGGAAAAATTGCAAACATTTTGTAAATCATTTGCCTCTAGGGTACACTATATTACTATGGTTTTTACAGAAAGCTTGAAACAATTATGTACCACACAGACAGGGCAAAATTTGTTGTATAATGTACATAGGATGAGTACTTTGAATGTGAGAAATACATTTGAGTTGGTTAAATATATTTTGTGTGTGTGTGTTGTTGTTTAAAATCTACATTTAAATCCAAACCACTATCTTCCATTTGGCTTCCATCCATTTTCTAAAACTCACACACTCTCTCAGGACATACACATTCTCTCTCTGTAGCACACACAGTCCGTGTATTCATATCATTATGGGGACTCTCCCCATAATGCATTCACTGACTGAATGCACTGTCATGCCCCTCATTTTCTTTAATAAAATTGAAGTTATACTTCTGGGTACTGAAAAAATGTCCCCACAAGGTACAGCAAAACGTTACAGGTTTTTATCATATTGCTGGGACATCTGGTCCCCACAATGTAATAATTACAAATACACAATTTCATTACTCAAGTTAACTTCAGTAACAGTGCAACAGTGATAACACTGCCCTACTGCACCACCTCTGCTTGGCATCTTTTGAAGAGTGAAATGTTTCGCAATGACCTCCTTAATGGAACTAAGGTCTTGGAGCTGGACAGCGCCCATGTGACTGGCAGCCCCCAGGTTTTGGCGAGCCACATTTCACGAATGAATTCATGAATCCCAAGCTTCCTTCTGTATTCCCTATACACACATATAAACTGTGCAGAATCATTCACATCCAACTCTTGGTTCTTCAAATCTTCAATGATATAAAAAGGCCTACCAGAAGGAGGTGGAGAAATTGGCATGCTGAAGCCAGGAAAACAATCTCCTTTTAAGGCTAGGCAAAGTAGTTGATTATGGATTTTTGAGGGAAATAGGTGAGGCAAGACAACCTCCACATAATCACCAAGGCTCCTGTGGATAAGGTGCCCAGCTTCGGATGCCTGAATGTTGGGGTTATGGAGTACCTGACACGGACAGCGCACACAAGGCCCCTGTTAAAAAGGCATGTCAATGCCACCACTACCTCAGGAAGTTCAAACTGGCTCCCAAGATTCTCCAAGAATTCTACATGCAATATCAAGAACTACCTGTCTGGGCACATTATCTCCTGGTCTCCTGGGAGTGGCACCAACCAGGACAGCAAAGCTGAACAGCAGCTAAACACACTTCTGAGTAGGTACTCCGTAAGCTTTAGGTCACCAACAGGGGAAGGTGTTGATTCTATTTTTCCCTTGTACTCTATCTGTGTGAGTACTTTGCATTCCCTTGTGTTTGTCTCAATTCTATGTGAGCTCACGAGTTACACGCCTGCCTTTGTTTTGACCTGTAGTAGTTTCTTTTATTTCTAATTATTTTTAGTTAAGTCTGAAATAAAGCTCCCGGAGAGCCATCAGCAATACCCAGACGTGACGTCACTACATTGATGTGCCGCGTATGCTTGTATTTGACATCAGTGAATTGTCTGTGGAAAACACACTCACTCAAAAGACCTGGCTAATTCCATTATGTCACATTCATTATTTATCCTGTAAAGAATGCAATGGATTTTGACAGTTTTAAAAAAGCGTTTAAAACTATAAGCCATCCTTGATGGTAGCTTCACTTGTATAGAAAATATAATAGGGAGATCATTTGGACATATTAAATTCTTAGATCATTGCTGACATTCTGTCTATTGCCCGTTGCTGTTCTTGGTGATTATTTATGAATTTTATTCCTTACAGAGAGGAAGTTTGCTGTAATCTCATTAACTTGAAATAAAACCAAAATCTAGATCTGATAAAATCAGCTTCAGAATTACAACCCCCTTAAAGACTGATCTCTTGAACATTCACAAACATCATCAGAATCTACTTTTATGAACTGTGAGATCTTTAATACTTAATAAGATTTTTCCGATGTGCCAAAAACACTTCATTTAGAATAAAAAGATGCTGACTTTAGCGAGTTTAAAAGACCTTGTGCTGGATCTACATCATATTGATTACAGGCAAACCAGTCTTGAATGTTGATATTTATACAAATCATTGTATTTCATCAAAAAGTAATTTCCATTCAAATCTGAACCATATTTCAGCTGGGGGGAATGTACTTTAAAATTTTATATGCAAAGCTCACCAAATGACACACCAGACATTATGCAAATTTCTAAGCAGTATACATAAACAAAGGTACTGGGGTTAACAGATCTGATTACTGACCCTGTGAAACACAGTCACATGGCATGGGTTTTAGCCAATAATCACCATTCAGGCACAACATACCTGCTTTACTCAAAGCTTGATCTCTGTCCCTCGTGTAAAATGTTTGGTTAATTACACTGTTCCAAAATTATAGCCATTTATGCAGTGATTCTTGTCTGATCTCTATCAGCACATTTACAACTCAGAAGCTGAAGTGCCAGAGCTCAGCACTGGGTTACCCCTCCTGGTCCTCAGGGATCGCTGGACAGTAGGCACTTCTGCTCCTTCCCAGCTCCCTGCCAGACAGTCACAAACCTGGACTGTCCGGCGGTCCCCAAGGACCAGGGTGGGGAACCCTGGCTCATCAGTTTTGTAGGCCCTTGTGTAACTTGTGTCATGAGGGCTCGCTAATTGAGCTGTTTGCTGATGATTTTCCAACAATGCTTCTAAGTTACACCAATCCAGAGTAATCAGAATTGGGATCGAAATTGACATAATACTTTCACATGTCAAATTTATGAAAACAAAACCAACCCAAAACGGGTTGGTCTCTAGCATCCCCTCCATGCCCTGTGCTTCTCTGCAGCAAATATAAGGTGATATGTCACAACAAAGAAAACACTATCTGTCCATCCTTCCATCTATCTATCCACCCATCCATCCGTCAAATCACATGACCATGATCAGAGCCACACGAAGAACACTACTCATGAAAAAACAATATGCCCTAATCAATTCCTATTCCTAATCAAAAAGACAGCTTGAGTCTTATGTTTATCGCTGATTTACTCTGCAAGTTTAATTTCTATAATTTTTTTTTTACACAAGTCCCTTTTTCGTATTTCAGTTCAGACTCATGAATTCAGTGTCTAAATTAGCATTTTGCATATGTTAGCTTAGTAAATTAAATGATTTATTGAAGCAACAGTCCGTTTTGTCCGTTGGTTCTCAAGAGAAATTCTGGTTGAAATTGAATTCTTGTATATATAATTAAAAACTTCATGCACACTCAAGTATGGCTTCTGCCTTTTTCTTGCAGGAAATGTTGTGTAGTATTGCATTTATACTGTTGTGGTTACATACTAGTGTTGAAGCATTTAGTTTGTCTTATTGGGCAAAAAAAGCAAATATAGTTTTGGGGAGTTAGTGAGATTGTGTTTAAATGTAATTGTTTGGTCACTGTGTGCGCGGCTTCATTACAGTATAATGTGACGTGGTATCTTGTGTGGCATGCATTTTAATCTTTGCTGGCTTGTGAAATGTTTTCCCCATGAATCATTTTCCCTTTATGACATTTATGTGGCCACCAGCTTCCTGTCAGTGCCTTCACGAAAATGTGAAATGGAAAATTAATCTCTCATTTTGAGCCCCTGTCCTTCTGAAAAATATATATTTTCTCCTCTCCACTTCTACAGGAAAATATTTTCCCCACTGTTTCAACTAACGAAAAAAACTTGCAGAAGAGGATGAGAAAAGAAGGACAGATTTCATTTCATATGAAAAAGACAAGACGCAAACGCATTATTCATATAGCGGGAAGTGGTCCTGCCCCAGGGGACGTCTTTATAACTTGCTTCTGCCTTCCTCATTCATCAGATTTTATAAATCAGAATAACAATCAATCACTGCTTGGTGAGTTGGCACTCACACATTTTGTGTCTTCTGGAATTACGCTGAGACGTCAAACTCATCTATTGCCAAAATGTGCACTGATGCAAGTCTGATGCTCTTACCTATATTACCTATATTCCTGTTTGAAATTAAGTAGAACACACTGTTTTAGACAACAAAAACAAAATATTTAATTAGTACAATAAATCTTAAACGCTTTCTCATCCCTACAAAAAAGAACTGTTTTATAGTTCCTTGAAGCAGAGAGAACCAAAAATATAACCCAACTTGTTTGTTTAAATAAATAAGTAGAATACATGGATGCCATTTATAAAACAATTTCATTTGACTGCATGCATTTGTTATTCCATCCTGGGCATCTACATTTACAGCATTTGGCAGACAACCTTAGCCAGAGCGAGTTACATAAGTGCTCCGAAGTCTCCATCAGTGAACACATTCTGATACTGGTTCAATAGAACCCAGGCTAAGAATACCATCCATCTAAACACTATTTTGGGAAATACAGTTTTTTTTATTAAAAAAATATAGGAGTATAAGAGTATAGACTGAAGGACAGACCACAGAGTTGTCCAGGGAGATCACAAGATCCTGGTATGGGGATGAATCAGCTGGAGTGAACAGCAGTTCAGTTTTGCTAGAGTTGAGTGTCAGCTGATGAGCTGCCATCCATGATGAGATATCTGCCAGACATGCAGAGATCTGAGTGGAGACTTGAGTGTCTGAGGGAGGAAAGGAGAGCGTAAGTTGAGTGTCATCTGCATAGCAGGGTTTGACAACCCATGTGAGGATATGACCTCACCAAGAGATGTACTATAGAGGGAGTACAGAAGAGGACCAAGAACGGAGCCCTGAGGGACAGCAGTGGAGAGTCTGCATGGAGCAGATGTGGATCCCTTCCACGTCATTTGATATGACCAGCCTTTTAGATAGGAAGCAAGCCATTGCCATGCTGAGCAACAGGTTCCAAGACTCATAAGGATGGATAGGAGAGTCTTGTGGTTCACCGAGTCAAATGCTGCTGGAAGGTTAAAAAAGATGAGGACTGAGGACAGTTTGGCCGACCTTGCAGCATGTAGCTTCTCAATGACAGCCAAGAGGGTAGTCTCCAGGGAATGTGCTGCTTTGAAGCCAGATTGGTTAGGATCCTGGAGGTTGTTCTGATAGATATAGAGAGATAGTTGTCTGTAGACTGTGCATTCAAGGATTTTTGAAACAAAATAGAGAAGTGATTGGCATACCGGTCGGTTGTTGTTGATGCTTGAAAGATTTAGAGTGGGCTTCTTCAAGATGGGAATGCCCCTTACTCTTTTGAATGCCAGTGGTACATGACCAGATGTTATGGAGCTACAGTATTAATGATCGTGGTGATGAAGATTCTAGAGCATTGTGGAAGGGACTGGATCCAGTGGACAGGTGGAAGGATTGCGCAATAATATGACTTTCAGGATCTCTTCTGCTGCTAGACTGGAAGATTGAGCCAGGGAAGGGGAATCCTTAATGTGTAACGTAGTAGTCGGGGAGGGAGAGAATGTCTGACAGATTTGCTGAATCTTCTCATCAAAGAAGTCTTCGCTGGTCAGTGAGGATGGGGCAGGAGCATACAAGCAGTACAAGCAGTTAAGGAAAATGGGTGGATGGATGTTCATATTCAGCAGGGAAAAAAGTCTTTTTTTATGCCTTTTTTACCCCCTGATCTTCGGGGATTGCGGTTTTATCTCCCACAGCATCTTCTCCTGTATGATCTTAGGGGAGCCTAAATGAATGTCAAAGGTTTTACATTTCTGACATTCTCGCTTTTATATTTTCAATTACTCCTGAATGTTTAAATGAATGTGACTGTGAATTAATCACCAGCCTCTACCATGCTGTAGACAGCGAGACATTTATGCTGTAATTCTGGGAATGCCCTGAGCTGGCACATAAATCCCATTGTGATGGATTTAAAGCATTTATACAAAGATAAACTTCCATAAATGGCTGCTACAATAGAACAGGAAAATATTATGTTTGGAATTTTATTTGAAATAACATTTCCATTGAAGTCAATTCTGACTTTAAATGGAAGCCGAATTCCGCTTGATGCTGACCCTTCATTTGAGCCTTGACACCAAACCCAGATGGAGCATGAGAAATACTGATCCTGTGTTCATAGTCTGAAAGGGCCAACAATCTCCGCTCGCTTGCATCAGCTGACCTGGTGTCGAGTACAATTTATAGCATGTATGTCCTTAGCAGACCAGCAGACCGTTACTATAGATATTACTTGCTTCCTAAATGTCTAGTGGAGAAGCAATTCAAGGCAAGAGAAATTCTAAATGCATCCTGACACAATGCTATGAGTTACCACAGTCATATGGTGCCTCTGCCAACATCTGTCTGTGTTCCTTGGCTGGATTTAGGAAGCAACATTTCAGTTTTATTCTACAAGTACATGCAGGAGGTGTCAGCTTGGAGCCACCCAAAGGGGGGAGGCACTTGTTTTTTTGATTACAACATCAGAGTAGGTTTAGCATAATGCCATTACAGTATTAGCTCTTAGTATCATTAGAATGTCGCCCCATGAATCTACCCATCCGTCTATCCATCTTCTGCTAACCCTGGACATATGGCGATGTTTGATTTCCAGAAACAGGCATAAACATGATTGTTATTGTCACATAGAGGTGTAAGGGGTTTCCTACTCTACACGACAATGATGACTTCACCACACTACCGCTTCGGCACGAGAGGACTTATCCAGTGCTCTCAGTCTTCCACACAACCCCTCCCCCCCCCCCACCCCCCCAAAAAAAAATTATGAGTGTATGATACAATACAAAAATACAGACGCTATGTACAGGTATTTGCAGCCCTACTGGAAAGGTGGCCACTGACCCACAAAGTGATGCCTTCACTTTCTCACACTGTCCCACACTCTCTCTGTAGTACATGGGAAGCCTTTTTGTCCTCTTAGCCCCCTCTCACATACCCCAGTATGCAAATAACATCACCAATGACTTTACCAGACATGTTACAACAGTACAGAACGTCATCATCATTTATACCCCCTCACAATTCTAAGATTTGCATTCACTCACTTAATAGCAATTTTAATTGTCCTGCCCCCCCAGTAAACATGGTACATCCAAAGTACCCCCGCGCATTTTCACAGTACCGCGGTTTGCATCAAGATGCACCGAAGCTTCACGCAGACAAACACCTGACAGATGAATGAACTACGGACAGACTGGACGTTACGCAAAAATAATACAAAAACCGACAGAAAGATAAATACATTTAAACAGCAATATACTGTAGATCTGAAT
>JAODKK010000015.1:16874735-16885264 GCA_026774405.1 Petrocephalus microphthalmus
GCCCTAGAGAGCTTCCTTTGCCCGGCAGTCGACGTCAAGTACAGACAACGTCACGGAAAGATGGACTTGGCAGCGACCGTGACGCACAAAGACGGGTGTTGTCTACCTCAGTACTACACTGTGTGTTTATCCGTGATCAGGTACTGCATTGCCATTCAATTTTGATAAATTATGGTCGTAATTTTTTCCCTAAACAGCCGCAATTTAACACGACGTTCCCATGTAAGGTCAGTCGATACGGACGGCATGCAGCAGAACACCAAACCGAAGCACAGCCTTACACTGTGGCTCGGTCATTCACCACCACTCTTCATATATGACATATTAAAACCAAATGGGGATCAAACAATGAGCCAGCACTGATTTATGCCACATAATTAACACGGAGACTTTGAATGTTCTGCAGGTGTTTTTCTCCAAATGTGAGTCATTCAAAGTTGGTGGAAAAGCTAAAAGACTCCACGCAGCGTCATAGCCTGGCAACACAGCATATCTATGAATGTGCAGATAGACAGTTATCCGCTTTACACTGTCTACACTACACTGCAGCCAAAGGATCGTCATCCACTCACCTTCCCGAAGCTTCCCTTCCCGATGGCTCTGAGAATCTGGAAGTGGTCAAAGTTAACTGCAAGAAAATGAAAGGTGCTTTTAAAAGGTTAATGTTTAACACATTCCATGTCATGACGATATTATTATACAATTAAATAAACAGCTCGAAATTTTGGGAAGCAGGAAAGCCATTAAGGAATGAGAACAGTAATCAAAGACTTTGGGGCAGGGGTGTCCAACTCCAGTCCTGCAGATCCAGAATCCAACAGTTTTCCCTGCTCAAACACACCTATTAAACCTGGTAATTAGCTGATTAAGATGTGTTGGAGGAGACAAAACTGTGTTGGATTCTGGCCCTCCAGGACCGGAGTTGAGCACCCCTGCTTTAGGGAAATAACTGCTAGATGCACGCTTTGTTGGTTGTGTGAAGTTTGTGCTGTATAAGTGGCTTATACTGCAAGATAAGCACACTGATATAATAATATAAAAAGTCATTAGCCTGAAAGTGATGCATTTGCTTCTGAACTGAAGATCACAATAATCTCAATCGAATTTTAATTGGGTGAATGTTACCCTGTAATTATGCAGACAGGCATTAATACTTTGATGCAAAACATTATAGGACTACATGACAGGGCACTGGCAGCTCGGTGGGCTATAGAATAATGAGAGTATATGGGTCAAATTAGGTCTGGGTTTGACAATAAGCGGACCATCTCTTCTAAGGCTTTTGGCAGCTCAGAAATGAGTAATGCACACCAAACCCAAACCAGAATATGCCTCAAACATCTGAAAATTCACCATCGCACAGAGATTCAGAGGTTAAGACTGCCTGGGCCAAGGAGATGTTACACAGGTGACCTGAATGTTAAGCACTACTGTCCAAAGTGATGAGATTCATTCATGGGGTCAGGATGAGGATAAGAATCACATGACATGACGTAGAACGAGGGCAATTGCTTATTGTTTGTCTGCCTATAGACCTATAGACACATAACAGGTAGGAAAGAGTAGGTCAGACATGTATAGGGAGATGTTTTAGGTATGTGTCTGTTTGTGTAATTTGTGCGGTGGGCAGATGTGACGCTGTTGATACATACTGATGAGTAAATATCGAGTAGAGACAAGTGCATGTGTCCATTTGGCCAGACCTCACTTCTGTGAGCCACTTGTGCCCCTGAGGGAGGGCAAAACAACCCAAATGATGAAGTCGGCTGCTTCACCCGACATCAAGCGGAGGACTAACCACTGATCTGGCACTGCTCAGCCTCCCCCAGTAATAAAAAGGTAAAGAGGAAATGAGACAGCGAGGAACCCCCCCACGACGGACCTGCTGTTTGCCTTGGCACTTTAGATGCTGCGGCTGCCCCTGTCCTCGGCTTCGCTCCGAAAATGAGGTCTTTGATATCGCGCTGGTGAGAGAGCCAACTGCCTCTGGTGCCACTGGGGCTGTTCGAGGGAGTTGGGGGGGCGGGGGGTTCATTTATTCATGGGCGCGGGGAAAGATCTCAGCTCATTGAAGATGTGCTCCTGTGGGGTTGGTGAGCGAGGGCCAGCCTGCTCGTGTGTATGTGTACTCATGCACCTGTGTGAATATTCCTCCCATAAACAGAGATGCCTGCTAAGGGGAAAGCTGCCCATTCCCAACAGGCAATGACATCTGTGTTGGCCTCATATATATTCCCATTGCAGGACATTATGGGGGGTCATTTCCACGTCCCGATATGAACCGGTCCTCACCTTGTCATTGTCAGTTCTGGCTGAATGCTGCCACCCTACAGGCGAGGGCATGTCATGAGAACTATTATGTTTACAATAGAAATGGAGTCCCAGAATGGAGAGCCATTCACTATGACAACGGGGTCTTTACACATGTTTCGCACAGAGGTGTCCCTCCATGTGCCTGTCACAAGCCTGGTTCTGGTGGGGCTTGTGCTCTATGCTTATCCCTTCATGTAGGCTGCCCAGCTTCTTGAAGACCTTCCCACTTCTTCACCATGACAGGAGGAAGACTAAGCCTGCATTCAGTTACAAACGGTGGGTGGCCTTCAGGTTTCAGACAGGCCATCAACCAAAGCCAAATGAATAGAGAAATATGGATTTTTAGGTCTGCAATGAGTGTGTGAAGATTTGGTACTAAACTTCTCTAAAACTCACAGGGTTTCCATTTCTACCACAGCCAGCCTTTGCGACATGATAGGCTCAGCTTCCTCGGCTGTGAAAACTTCAGACAAAAAGTAGCACACAGCAAACAGTCTCCTCCATCCACATTAAGGACAAGAATTTAGATAGGCCAAGACGGAGACGCGTTCACTTTGTGTCTATAGAGAGAACAACACAAACAAAACCCCTCAAATGTCTGCACCGACATTGTGTTCTGAAAGTATTCTGGAAGCCAATGTTCAGATACAATCGATGACAGACACGTTGTAGTTCTGGTTGCACATATACACACATAACATTCTCAGGCAAATACAGGTTCATCCATCTTCCCTGCAAGTTTAAAAATTTCACATGCATAAAAATGCCATTCGGAAGCACAAATGTGAAACTCACAAGCGCAGAAAGAAGAATTGTGTGCGCAGGTATCATAATATGTATCATAATATGGATTACGTTTTGCAGCTCTCTAAGCTCTGGTGAAATTGTTGTGCTTGAGTTTTGGCATGGGAGTGGTTTTGATAGTTTGGGGGGGGGGGGCTCATGGCCGTTTCTGCCAGCGCATGCTGTCGGCTGATGGCTATTGGGTTTGTGTTTGACTGCAGACTACAAAAAGCTTCTCCAGAAAACAAAGATCGTAGACGACAGGGATGGAAATTCAGGCTCCTTTTAGTGAGCCAGATCATTTTAGCGATGAGAATAATGCCTCTTTGAAGGGAGCCGGATATTATGGCTCTGTTCCTTTCCGAGAGCTTTTCATTTTTCTGTTTTTTAGGCGGTGAGGGATACTAGGCTTATCTATGAAATTACCACTAAAATAATGATAGGGTAAGATTTGAATCAGATTCAGACTTAGACATCCCACCAATATAATTTCATTTTGCATGTCTGGACTAGGTTTAGCAGCAATAAATTACTCGTATTTCCAGACCTAATATCAATGATCTGCACTGTAAACCTTATGCAGGGTGACTCTGCATCCTTCTGTTTTGTCAGTGAATTTACTAATTTGATATTACGCTCAGTATGAAATGTGTCACATTAATAAAGCTGCCATACCTTGAAGGCAATTCATGTAACACTTAGTATTAGAAAACTTTTTTTGGAACAAATCCTGCTCATTCTGCCTTTAAGAAAGCCAACGTCTACCTCTTGTGACTGGCTTGTTCTGACTGTTCATGTAAAGGGGAGCACAGTGGATTTAGGGCAGGCAGTGCAATTTGGGCACATGACTCGGGTGCCTTCAGTCTAACATCACTAGGTCATTTGGCTCAGCCAACAAAAAGAAACGCTTCTCTCAGCTCCCAAACGGCTCTTCATTTAGTACCACTTCTGGCTTTTAGAATTCAGCCAAAATTAGCATTTCTTTTTACTTTCAATTGATTTTTCTGCACATGTATCACTTATAAAATATAATGTAGTTATATTAAGCCTTATAATTCCCAGAATATCATTATTTCACGTATTTCACATTTCACATTACACATTTGGATTAAAAACATTAATGCAAAAGCATCAAACACTATTACACATATATACTGAACATTTAATTCATATTGAACGATGTAAATTACCATTTGCTACAAACACTAAACACTGTGCATCTGGTCCTTGTGCATAAATGTTACAATTGTACTGTACTGTTACAATGTTCTAATGTCAAAATAAAAAGATCAAATAAACTTTCCAAAACACAGACCATTGTAAACAAAATCACACTCAAAATGGAGCACAGTATAGCACATAACAAAAAATATATAACAATGTCCAAAGCAGCAGCATCAGTAATTGGAGGGCCCATGGCACAAATCCCATTCTCCCCCTTTCTCCCTACACAGTGTCAGTAAATCACAGTACTGCATTAGACTGCTCCACAGGAAGTGGGGGCAGGTGCTATCATAAAGAACCGATGAGGCTTAAGCTTATGTTTAGCATTTCATGCATTTGGGAAGGATCTGCTTGCTAAAAAACAGTAGCGGGCCCTTTCTGTGCTGCAAAGCTAATTTAACTGCCATTTCAGTAATGACCATACTGTTAATGATGCACCATTGTGGAACTTTGGACCAATACCGATAACCGATATATTTTTCTGTAATATGTGGGTGAGGGGGGATTTGATTAGCTTGTATATGTCAATGGGCAGATCGGGAGCAGGGGACCAGGCCTGGACTGGTAATCTGGCATACAGGGACTTTTCTTGGTAGGTATGTGAGCCAGCAAAATATATTGTGAGACCCTTCTGGTCTGCAGAATTGCAAAATTCATGGTTAATGCCAAATGCAGAGTAAACCAAAGTAATGCAGAGTAACCAAAACACAAAACGAGAATCTAACTCAGGGATGGATGCTAAGGTCAAAAAGCTGGGGAGTTTTTGTTGGGGAGTGAATGGAGAGGCTGGTGCTCATGCAGACACAGGGATATAAGCACAGACACTGGGGGCACACGCTTATCGGACGGGGAATCAGGAGATACACGCGCATCTAACCATGCAAGATGGAAATCAAGCAGTCAGGGAAAAGCGGCAGAGAATAACGCGCAGTAATTGGACAGCCGTCAGTGCGAGCCGATGAGGAGATGTGCTGGGAGAGAGCCATTGGAGTCCAATAATAATAATATAATAATAATAATGACTGAAATATATCCCTCAAAAATGTGAGAGAAAATTTGTTCGATTTTTGTTAAAAAGAATTTTAAAGCCCTTTCAAGCATTGTTGTGACACCATATTCTATCCACTTATGTCGTACAGGATATTATGCAGAAACGCAGACAGAATTAATTATATATATGTTTATATAACCAGCAAATAATCACTATGTGCAGCAGATTGTTCACTTGCAAATCCGCATGGGACTGAGCTCGAAATTGCTCCAATTCCGGTGTATACTTAAAACTACTGTCTATCAAAAGGGTTCCGCCTTTAGACAGTTCCTCCAATCATCATGCATAAACCCAACGTTCTGGCCCGCCCACTGCTCCATTCACTCCCAGAGACGCTGAGCTTCCCTGGAAGTGACGATTTTACTGCATTTATCCAATAAGCGTCTAGCTTCTCTGCAGTGAAAAAAGCTATTCTGTGCCGTGCCATAGAAGTCCGCTCCAATAGGATTTAATGCACTGTGCTGTCATGGAAATGTATGAGAAGAAAATCGTGTCAGACAATCTATGATAAATTGTTGATTCTGAACGAGCTTGTCATTAAATTGAACGCGTTTTATATACTATATAAGAACTCACTGTCAATGCAAGAGAGATTTAAATACTAAGGATACATTGTTCTGGAAGCCCTGGAAAGAAACATCCCCTTCTGTTGTTTCGAAGCAGGTAGATGGGTTGATGGGAGAGGAGGGGTTACAGTTCTGAATTGTCAATCTAAGTGCATTTTAATGCTGCCAGTCAAGCAAGCATCAAGGGAGTTATGAGGAATCAATTTACAGATGTGTCTCCTTACCCGCAGCCCTGTTTGGCTGGAAGATAATTTGAGATATATACAGTCTATATATTTTTTTGTAGCTCTTGGTGTCGAAGTATCAGTGTTAATGCACTATCAAATGCCTGAATGCTATTATATCCAACTGCGTGGGCACTTAAAGCCCGCCAAGGAGAATGAGAAACGGAAATGATTGTCCAGGAAATTAATCCAGCTTACTGCAGAAGCTGGTGAGTTAGCAATGTGCCGTAATGCACTCACTACCCATAATGCACCTGGAGCTGCTACCATTTGGTCAGGAAATGACAAGTGGGGGTAAAATGTGACACTGAGGCAAGAACACACCTACACAGCAGATGAAAACAGGCTCTATATCTCAATGTGAAGGAGTGGAATTCAATGAGGGGAAGATCCAGGTGAGTTTGAAGATCTATCCAGAGACTGCTGCTTAATATTAGTGGCCATGGGAAAGACAAGCTTGCCTGCATTCTGCTTTTGCAGGAAGACTCCTCTGCAAGTTACTCAACACAGACAAGCTGGATTTATGTGAAATGGCAGTAAGATGAGAGACACTCCTCCGGGTTCAAAACAGCTACAATATACAGCCCTGGGGAACACTGTGATATTGGCCTAATATGAATGGAGTGCTCCAGAAATAAGGGAGAGTCTGATGTCTTGATATACTGAACTCTTGATCCACTGGCTCCTGCTGTTCATCCAGTCAGTGTCCGGGTCTGGTCACTCCCAGATCCCCAGTATGCATGTACGTTACGTTGTCAAATCTACAGTCGTGGTGGCTGTCAGAGTTATTGAGAGCCAGTGTTTCTGATTCCGGCCAGATCGGCACCAGTTCTTGATTATAAGCGTCTTAGTTGCTCAGTGCTTTACTTCGGTGGCTGTTAGCAGTGTTGACTCTGTCTGAGCGACACCCCCGGTGATGGGAGATGACAGCGCATCTCTCCCCCTGCAGATCTACCACTCTGCCCTGAAGTGGAAGGCTGCACTCCACCCGATAACCACTGGCACACCGGTGAGGGCTGGAAAATACTCCCGGCCCCTCCAGCAGAAGCAGGGCCCGATAACCGTGGCATGGTGCCTAAGGAACCAGACAGTTTGTGCATGCTAATACTGCCCGTCTCACGATTGCCAGAGCACTGCACATAAATATCTGGCACGCGTCGGGTACCAAGAGACAGAAAAAGGAGATGATGATATCACTTTGAAAAAGAATATGCATAATAAGGCCTGATGATTTCCCATCGTTCCGTGCTAAAATGCCCCGCCCCTCTCGCGAATCTCCAACAAATGCGCCATGATATGCGCCACAGCCGCTTCGCATCCATAACAAGGTTCAGGGGCCTGTAATTGAGCTCCCTCCGGCTCCGAAACATCCTGTAGCCCTGAGTGCCTGCTTGGCCAGGACGTCCGCCTATTGATTTCTCGTCTAGCTTGTGTCCTCTCCTAGCAACAGGCCGAGCATAGATGAGCTAACGGCTGCCATCTGTGACTCCAGCTGCATCAAAGAGCGGGCCTCTACCCCTCAGGCCAAAGCACGGGTCGGGGCTCTTCCCCTGGCACGTGCCGTTTCCTCCCTGAAAGAGCGCATTCACCATCGATCCATCTCAACGCTGGGTTGCTTCTATCGGACGCACTCGAGGCCATTTTAACAAGAAACAAAAGCCACCGTGAAAAATACAAGCACCGGGCTGCCTCCGTCAAAGAAGGCCACCAATGACTGTGAAGGGAGGGCCAAGGACCGTTCTCCCAAAAAGAAGGTACTGCTTTCAAACTCCAGAAAAATAATGACTGAACCTAGTGAAAATGCTTTCTTTGATTGGAAGTCTTAAAATGTTAGGATTTCCTCAAGACAGACTGTGACAACTCCGAGATTTATTGCTTCAACTCGCTCGAGTTAGCAGAGGATACCCAGGCACAATTCATCATTTCGTGTTACTTACCACCACTCCAGGGGTGTGTTGCTTTCTTGGTACAATTCAATATTTTTGGGTTCTTAAGTTGCACTGTTTCCTATAGAGCAGCTTTAAAAGCCAAAATTGTCTGGATCGAAATAGTTAAAAAAAAAAGCTGTGAGGTGAGCTGTCTCCCTCTTCCGCCCTCACATTTCGCTGTCGGCTGAGGAGTTGAGTGGTCTCACTACATTAAGTAATACTGCTGACAGGGACAAAGACAGGAGATAATTAGACCCTCCTCTTTGTAGCTTTTCATCGCGCATGTTACTGATGAACTTTACCCTTGGTACACAGACTGACACGCAAGGTTCCTCTTCATAGTGATTCCATCATCTGACAAATCATAGCTAGTTAGATAGTTAAACTCTTCTAGAGACGTTGTCATCTTTGCAATGATTGTTTGAACAACAGAAACCGACAGAATAGTGCCAATTCATAAAATTACAATCAAATCTTCCTTAAATTCAAAGTCAAACTGTAGAAATATCAGCTATAAAACGCAGTTAACATAGCCTATGCCAGTAAGCTTCATTAAATCTCAGTGCTACAAGATAACATGCAAGTACCGATGAGCTGAGAGTGAGAACATCTTCTCCTTAAGCCGATCATTAGTAGCCAGGCAACACAAACAAAAGTGAAAAGCAACTTGAACTAAATAACATTAGATGTTGGCTTAGACGGGGTCAGCACAGACATGCCCAATAATGCATCAGAACAGGACTCCCCAAACTCTGACATGCGGACCTACAGTCTATGCCAGAGGCAGGAAGGGAGGTGGGAGTGGGGGTCACAATCAGATGTTGCTAGACTTCACTAGTCCATGTCACTGCTCTTACGACAAGACCATTTAACCCTTACTTTGCATTTGGGGTCTGTCAGACCCCAGAGCCTGTTTAAACGGTGGGCATGCAACGGAAGGGTTAAGGATACCCGCTATTAAGCCGATGGAATTCCGATGAAATGGCATGGAAAAGCTAGTCAGCTAGAGGCTCCCCATGTGGGCACCTCAGCTCCACAGGAACCCGAATGTGAACAGCCAAATAGGAGGCGCTTGCTTATGCTTATGGTGCTACACTTAACAAAGGTGAAAATGCTAGTTTTCGATAAAAAATTATGTCTAATATTAATATTTAAGGCATAAACACAGCTGTCCTTATTCATTAATACACCAGCAGACTGCTTATATGCAATTTAGGTTCAGCTCTTATTTTAAATGGAAAAACAGCATGAACCCAAGTGAACATTTCCCTAAGATCTAAAACAAGCTGATCCAAACATTCTGATATGGAGGAGAGATGCTCAGGATGATGAACTTAACAAGGCTGATGGTTCATTTGCTGTGAAAGAGCCTTGTGCTCCATCCCTGGATTTAGGGCTGCAGCTATCGATTATATTTTAGTAATCGGGTATCCTAACGATTATTCCATCGATCAATTGAGTAACTGGATAAGAAATACTTTTGTCTTATTAAAGTGCAATGGTAACTATTCAAAAGATAAAAAAGACAGGTCTCTTAAAATGAACAACTCGTTGGTTTTAATGGTTAAACTGCATACCATAATGATGGTATTTTAGGTAATTAAACATGAGGGAGATGAAATAATCTGGAAAAAAGCAATTTTTTTTCGAGTGCTGTTTGCAAATGCAGCAATTAAAAAGCACACGTAATGATACAGACACTTCACCGAAACACGGTACTTTTTGGAAAATAAATTACCACAAAATAATGTAAGCTATTTAGCCATGAATTTGGTAGTAAATTCACACTGACCCATGTGATCCGAGGAGAGCTGTAAACTGATTATTTAATCGGCTATATTAACATGGTAGCAGTGCAGCTAACTGTAATAATGAAGCAGTTCATAACCTGAACAATTTCATATGTAACGTTACCCTGCGTCAGTAGGCAAAATCATCAGTGAAACGGGGACGTTAGCCTCGATGGCTACTAAGATACCTTCGGTCATAGCTATTAATTATGATAACCATTAGCAGCTAATGCTGTGCCAATATAAAAATAAAATTGTATTTAGTATATCAATGAAAGCCAATGCATTAAATGTTTTTTTTTTAATCTGTTATTTTATCAACATAAACATAACCGCTTAAAGTGAATGTCAATGTTTGGAACTATTCACCGTCTCCGTGACTCAGAAATTTGCCGAAAATGTCTCCACCATTTTTCAGACGGAAGTGTCGCTGTCGCTACCCGATCTGTACAGCCTTGTTACTACCTGATCTGTACAGCCTTATTGCTACCTGATCTGTACAGCCTTGTTGCTACCCAATCTGTACAGCCTTGTTACTACCTGATCTGTACAGCCTTATTACTACCTGATATGTACAGCCTTATTGCTACCTGATCTGTACAGCCTTGTTGCTACCTGATCTGTACAGCCTTGTTGCTACCTGATCTGTA
>JAODKK010000015.1:18162077-18172297 GCA_026774405.1 Petrocephalus microphthalmus
TGCATTTCCCCCAAATACAATACATACGTATGGTGGTGCAGTTGACACAATTTCTTTATATCGCAAAAATAAAGTGGCAGGCTAACAGGCACTTTCTGTGGGCCGTGAGGACTGTACATTTCCTTGGGGAGCTAATGGGGGGTAGTCAGGGTGCTCAATGAGAACAGGGGCGCCGAGTACCGCGATCAGCCTAAAGCAGCGAACAGGAAGCCGGCAGAAAAAACCCAGGATTAATTCAGCGGTGCGGGAACAATGACCCGGGAATGCCGAATTTAGGCCTGCTCCGGGGCCCCCGGGACAGGCTGCACTCATGACCCTCATCTTACGCTGCTTCACCTTCTGTTAATTGATTCTTGTATGAAATCTGTGTAGGGGGCCTGGATAGTGGGACAGAAGAGACACACACACACACACACACACAGCTGATCAGTCTCATTAATGTGCCACGCAGAGCTTTCTGCAAAAGGAGTTAGAGTGGGACCTGCACAGGCTGGAGAAAAAGCCTGTCCACACACTGGCACATCAAAAGTCTCATTTTAGTCCTGCAATCATAAACATTCTCCCCACAAATAACTATTAAAATCATATCTCATCTCAATATCTGTAGGGGATTATGCATTACATTCCTTTATATGGAGTTATATGAGCATTCTGATGCATGGATTTAATTAAAAACAGTGGCAAAGCATTACAAATGCATGACTGATAATTGCCACTGGTGTTCAACGCTGCTTCAGTGAAACCATGAGATCCTTCCCAGAACTTATTCTGAGGCCACTATTGACCTTTGAGATGTTACGTAAATACCACAGATACACGCAAATCCCTCACTGTCGTCATGACGATCCGAGAAACCCCCAGGGCCATTTAATGGGACACCTGGATTTACATGTGATATACAACCTTGTTCTCTTGCGGCCCTCCTTATTTAGCCAGAGAAGCTACTGGAAGAGACGTCTTACATTTCCCACACATGTCCTGATGTTATATACTAATGCTGCATTCCATTTGAACTCATAACGCAGAACTCAGAGTTCCTAGTCTGAAATTTCCACTGGAACGCCCCCTGAAGTTGGAATTCCGACATGAAATTGGAGGAATCTACTCAACCCTGACCTCAGAATTCAAGATGGCTGCAACCTTTATCAACATTAGTTAAAGCTGTAGTTTTATACCGTCTTATTTATGGCTCATTAAAATATAAAATGCGCAAAATATAGTGTAGTGTGTTTTTATAGACTAATATTGCTAATAATGGCTAAAAATTAACTGGGCTAGAACTGTTTCAGGAAGTAGGATGTCTTGCTTAGTCGGATAACTTGTCGGAATTAAGGTAGTCTTAAATCCAACAAGTTATCCAACTAAGCATGAGATCTTGCTTTTTGAAACAGGGTCCTATTATTGCTAAATGGCTTTCAGACTTGGTTAACTGGAACGTGGTTTACTTGAGTGTGACGTCACCAGTTCCGAGTTCTGACCTTCGAGGTAAATGGAACGCAGCATAAGGCACAGCATTAAGCGAGAGAGAGAGAGAGGGAAAGAGAGAGAGAGAGAGAGAGAGAGAGAGAGAGATTTCTGTACTTCCCCTGCATCTTATACTAAGTATAGCTTTTAAATGCATACCTGGGAAGGTAAAAAAACACACACAACAGGACATGAAAGAGCAAATGACAAAGAATGCTTTTTAAGCTCTTTGTTTGGTAAAGAAGGTAACGTGAGAAACTGCCATGGGGGTTGAGGCAGGGGAGGGGTGAGGGCGGGGTTGGGAGGGGGTAGCGTGTCCCACATGCCCCCTCCCCCAAGGAGCTGCACTGTTGGCTCTACATGCCCCATCTTGCCATGCAGCAGCTGTATACCGGTGGCAGTGGGCCGAATCTCCGAGCTGCGATTTGCACCCTGACAAGTGTGAGAGCGTCCAGGGGCTGTTTCCCACCTAAGCACTGGTACAACAGGATTAGAGATAATCTGCACCCACACCCCGCCCTATGGGTGATTGTGCAGGAGGAGCACCCTCAGTGTCAAATTTACGCGGTGGTCGCTAGGTAGGGTAAGAAAGGGTCTAGTCTATATGGTCAAATAGCATCTGACTCCCAAATCCATACCAAAACTTGCTAAAAGGCACTTGAGCCTTGTGTATGCTAAAATAAACTACCTAGGGTTAGCAGACCAAGCCAGCCCTACTGCATGCATGCAGCAAAATGGGGCTGACCAATAGTTTTGGAATTCCAATTATCAGTCCCAGACGCACCCCAGGTTCCAGAAACCTACAGTTCACAATACTCCAAACCCCCAGGCTTGGAGGTGCCAGCCATTCAGAAAGTCCTAGGTACTCTCTTCCAACCAATCTAATCGGCTAAGCTAGACGCTGCTTTCCTAACACAGTTTTCATGTGTAAAGGGCAGCCGTCCCACAATGCCAAGCACAGCTGAAGAGCCTGCTGTATTTTCATGCCGGCACAGCAATGGATGAAAACGGGAAGCTATATATGTCACTTTGGATAAAATGTCAACTTGGCAAATAAATAAGGCGAGCCCCCGCATGACAGCGTGAGCTGCATGAGTATCACCACCGACGCGGCCCCCGTCTCTCAGCAGCTTTATCTGCAGCCCAGTAAAGCGTCCAAAAAGCCGCCCAGCGTTGTGATTGACGCCACTCCTCCACCAGCCCCAAACAAGAAGGCTTTCCCGTGTGCACCACCGCGCCCCTGGAACGAGCCAAAACAGCGGCTAAGGACAGAGCGGGATGCAGTGTTGCTTAACAATGCTCAGCCGCTTTTTGCCTGATTTTTTCTGTTTTATTTTCCCTTCTTTCATTCTCCCATGGTGTGAGGAAATGTTTGCCTTTAATGGTCGCGCTGACAGATTTCTTTTAAAACGCCTGGCGTGGGAGGAAAATGGCTCCGTGTTAATGTGTTTACTGGCTGAACGGACGGCATGATGCGCCATGTAATGGAAGGCAAGATGGAAGGTGCACTGGGCTAGGCGACAGCACAGCTGACACTCCCCAGAGGATCGCCCCTATCTTACAGGGAAACTGAAGGTCACACAAAGGTCAAAGGTGCTCATACGTGTGAGCTTCTGTTGCCTTGGTGGCCAGGGACTGTACACAGAATGTGCTACAGACTCCCCAGGCCAAGTGCAGTAAATATTTACTCTTTCGCAGACATGAGCAATGCAGAAATCTGACCGAACTAATGCCTTTTATTTAACACCGCACACTTTGTTGACAAGCCAATTTGGCGTACGAGTGCACAGCTATCCAGAAAGTGGGAACAAAAAGAGCAGGACGCCCGAGATTGTATCGATCCCGGATGTGGCAGAGCCCCATGGCACAGGGATTAGGGACGCTTAGCCCGAGGAGTCCTGCTCCACAATGCAGTTTGCTTTAAGTCCCACCTCCATCGCCATCACCCTTGGCATGTTAAGGATGGCATGAATGAAAATATGAGGCATCATAAGGCAGGCACTCCGGCAGAATAAACGGTGCCGAGGAAGCCACAAGTTACAGTGTCCCTGTTAATTTAAGAATAATGTCACCCCCACTAATTTAATAATAATGTTTAATGCTGCCACGCTGAATGGCGGAAGAGCAGAAAAATGGACAGAAATGACTCTTACGCGTCAGAGAGACTGTCCAATTAGGTGCAGCTGATGCAGGGGCATGAGGATGAGACATGCTGATACCCTACTGTGTAATAAACGTGACTGCATGCTATACCTGAAAGTGAAATAGAAGTGACCATACGCTATACCTATATCGCATAATCAATGTGATGCACAATAAGACAATGTAAGTAAAGTGACTGTGCACTATACTTGATGGGATAATAAATGTGACCGCACACTAAACATGACCATGTAATAAGACGTGACCACACACTATTCATGACCGCATAATAAATGTGACCGTGTAAAAAACGCGACCGCGTGTTGGCCAGCCCCTGACACAATGCGACCCCCATCGCTCAGCCCCTGTCAAAAACAGTGATGCTGGCCCAGAGGGAGGAGTCTGCTCGTGCGGCTGAACTCCTCACGGTGACGGAGGCAAGCGGGACCATTTGAAGAGGATATGTTATCACAGAAGCAGGGATGCGGAGACTTCTACTGAAATGAAGAAAAGAAAAAAGAAAAACAGTGGCTAGGAAAGGCAGCCCCATCGGTGCTGATAGCACAGAGGTTTAAAAATAAATCACAAGGTCGGTGATTCTAATGTCATGTCCTCGATTTACATGCAGCGCTGCCTACTGAAGACCTATTCACAGGAATTTTAGGAATAAAGGGTAGACTCACCTACATAAATCCTACATAAAGCGCATGCGTGGAAAGGCAGACAGAAGCCCCAGCCCAACAACCAAACACTACAGCAATAAAATCCTGGGAAGGTTTTATGGAAATAAAAACAGCTTTTTCCTCAAGCCTTTTTTCTCCGGTCCTAAGAGAGGCATGGAGAAATGGCTTTAATTGCAGGTCAGATGTGTTGAATAGAACACAAAGAGTTTTCTCTAATATATAATTTTAATGGTAAGTTGTACCTCATTTGGTTCGATGTAATGCAATACACTGACCCAGGGAACATGGACTCCATTTAAAGATTTCATCGCTAACCGAGCAGTAAATGCGCTTTTTCATTTTTTCTCACACTTGAAATGAGACTATGAGAAACGAGGGTCCCAGCAACAGTGCTCAGCACACTTTTCAAGGTAAGTTATCAGCTCAGCATCACAGCTTTAGGGATGGCGACTCAGATTTAGTGGCTAGCGGTCTTCCCATCCCCTGCTGTGCCAATGTGGCTGCGATTAAGACACAGCTAAAAACAGCTCATAAACTGACCCATGATAAACATGGGGCACAGTGTCAGATGGGCAATGCGGCAGCCATGGTCCAAGTGCCAGAGTGCTTCAATACCCTGAAGGATAAGGGGTCATTACAGCTCACAGTGTTTACTGTTCTAACCATACATGCAAATATACCAGAAAAACATGCAAAAATGAATTTCTTGAAATTACAGAAATTCCTCCAACTTAATCTTCATGATGACCAGGGTGCCCGGGGACACCCATAATCTGAAAAAATCTAAGAATATTAAATATCCCCTCACCTGTCCTCCTTTCACCTCCCTTAACCTCTTCTCACCTCCCTAACTTCCCCTCTTCTCACCTCCCATAACCTCAAATCACCACCACGTGCCACTCAGCCATGGTTAAAATATGTAATTACCTACATATGCCACAAAATAATATGTACTTACTGTACGCTGGTGTGTGTATCAATGTGATATACTACTTTTGGGACCATCGGGAAAGACTGACCGTGTTTCAGGATAATGTGAAAAGACACATTACAACTTCAATGGCACTTTCAGAACAGTTCCCACCCATATAAACACCATCCATCAGAGTCTTCCTCTTTTTCACAAGATCTACCTTGTTTTGTTCTTCTCCTTTTTAGAGCCTCTGGGCATTTCTTTTTTTTTTCTCCTAAAAATACCAAGCTGCACACAGAATGTGCTGTGCAGAAGCACACAAACACACAATCGCGGGCTCCCACACCCACACACCTATGGGTTTACAAAAACGGAAAGGCGAATGTTAGGCCGCTCTCCAAACGATGCGGCACGAGCACCGTGAGACGCAAATCCGTGCCTTTGGAAAGGGTCCCAGCCTGCCACAGCATTCAGGATTCGTCATGGAGTACAGCATGATGGGAAGCTGTGGTGCATTTCAGCTCTCAGCAACACAAAAGCAGTGAGACACATGTATGTGCTCATATGTGAGCAATGTCACATGATCATGTCTGAACACAGCACAGCAAGAGAGTGAAGGAGGAAAATTTGCATTCCTGACAACACCCTGGGGGCTGGCAATCCCCCTTTTACAGCAGCGCCCTGCCCCGCCTCGCCGCCCATAAACTCCCACTCTCACGACCCTCATTTTTCTCAAGCTGCCAACTGCTCCTCAGTATGGCAAGATTTATGATGGGACCATAATAGTCCCTCGTCGCACAGGTAGGGATTAATCGATTATGGAGTCCTCTGGGACCACATAACTTTAAGCACGCTGACCACAACGTGTGGGAGACCACCTCTCACTCCAGGCTTCATTAACAGGCATGTGAACATAAGCGCACACACAAAGCAGCTGCACACCCGCCCGAGCGGACACAGGAGCCGATGGCGCAGGAGAGCACGTGTAAGAGTAGCCAAGCAAACACACACATACACAGATTACGTATCTATAACATATCATATATATCAATGTGGGGAGTAGCCATTCATTTCTACAGGCATAATTTTACTAACTATGACATCCTTAACCCCTACCCGGCCTGAACCGTAACCAAAGCAAGCAAACAGAATACAAGACTTTTGGCACTTTTCGTTTTTTTTGATTGCATTCACAGATTTAAAAAAAAATTTGGTTAGCCTGGTGGGGACTGAAAAAATGTCCCCACAAGGTAAAAAGTTACAGGTTTTTATCACATTGTGGGACAATCTAAAAACACGCATAAACTAAAGGTAAGAGCAGATATTACCCCAGGTGAGAGCAACATATTGTCTGACAGGTACATTCACTGCACTGACAGCCCTTCTGTCCGTGGGCATGGCTACAGAGCCCCGCCCCCAACATGATGGATGGCTGTAGCGCTGTCCCTCCCCCTGCTAAACATGCTGCTAACCTGACTACGGATACTCTGACCATGGAAAGCCCTCCCACCCCCAGGCACTGCATGATTCAGCCCACCCTGTCTCGAGCCACATGCAGAAGCGTCTGCAATACGGGGCACATTATCACGGAAAGAAAGGGGTGACATCCAGTGGCTCACAGACGCAGCCTGCAGTGAGAGAGGCCCGTGGGGTCTGCTGGATGATAGCGCACCATATAAAAGTATAACATTTACTGTACAATTATGCACATGCACTGTTTATCTAATTAAGCAGTTACATTTAATAGGCTAACATATATATATATATATATATATATATATATATATATAAACCTGAAGAAAAAGAATACTATCCAAATAGCACCACCAGAACATGTGATTACGGGATTATGCCCCCCCTCATATCTGCACATGTTGCACTTTTCCCACTATGATTGCCACCCCCGCTTTCTCTACAGCTCCATCTCCCCGGCGCTGTGTGTCTGCATGTATGTGGGGGGTGTATTGGAATAACATGCCACACGCACAGCAACATACCTGACAAAAACACTCCACGGAGTACTGGCTGGGAGCCGTGGCAAAAGGTACCGTCTCTAATCAACTTCTGCCAGATCTAATAAGCGCCGCCTTCATAAGTGAAGCGTCGCGCTTGTTACCGTCAGAGGAGTGTATTCTGAAAGTTCAACAGTCGGGCTCACAATCAACCATGTGCTGAGCAATCAGGGACCTTTGAAGAATTTCTGCCGGCAGGTTTTCATCAACATCTCATGATGTATGTCCTGAAAGTATTCCTCGAGTTCTGGATTCAATCAGAACTATTTACATTTTCAAGTTGGCGCCTGGCTGACACGCCACCGTAGATCAGGAGAGGGAGACAGATAGAGGATTCATGTGCCTGCAGGCAATTTCGAGAAAAGGTTTCCATCCAAAGGTATAGCTGGATTCCTCTATAAAGTTTTCTGAAAAAAAGGGGCAGTTCTCCCAGAGTAATCTCTTAGTATGCCGGTGTCAAAAATAACAGGGCGTCATTTTACTCGGCGGTTATTCGATCGGCTGAATGGCAGCGCGCGGGACCGGAGAGAAGCGCGGAGCTCGAGGGCGCCGCGCGCACGCGCGCGAGCTGCGGCAGGAGGCGGCGCTCGGCTCCGCTTTCACCTCCGTGCGCGCGAGCGCTCCCCGGCACAACTCTCTCGCCCCCAGCTCACCGTGACCCACGGCAAGAAAGCACCCCACATTCGTGAAAAACAATGAGGTAGTCTTTCACTACGACACGGTAACACTCAGTTTATTTCGGTGATGCCGCGACAATCCTCTGTGAGGTTTTCCCGCCACAAGCCAGTCCGGCCCCTCCCCCACGCGCCACCTTTCTGCCTCTCAGGTAACTGTAGTGTCGAGATAAGTCATCGCCCCAAGACTAATGTATTTAAATGTCTCCGCTGTATTCAGGAATGTGCTGGCCGGTGCAATTTGCTGCAGCCTCTACCCTGGAGGTTTTTAACGTCGGCGAGGGACGGTAAATCACAGGCGCGACAAATCTTATCAAATCAGCAACCGTCAGCAATACACAAACCATACAGCGGGCGATTCTTCCTAATAACGCAGTAATACACGGGAAACTTAATGTTCTGCCACAGAATTTCGCCCACTTTATCACACCGTTTCACAGTTCGTTAAGTCCCCTCATATGGATGCAATTAGTCTGTAACCATTCAAAATATAGTGAGTTTGTTTAATTAAAACATGTCTATCGTACAATTGACTTATTACCTATAGTATCTGTATAGCACGCGATTTTAAGTAAATTTAAAGTTTATATGTACATCAGAGGTATTTCAATTTTTATGCAAGGTGGCAAGCAACTTTGAGCTCTTCTAATGAAAAGCATATACAGTTTATTACTCTGACGTGCCCTGTGACTGTATATTGCTTTAGAGCAGGGGTGCCCACACTTTCTCGGCTTGCGACGCCCACCTGGAACTGGTAAGTTTTTGGTTTCTTACCTGGTCCGGCTATGGTAAACTAATGTAACAAAGTTTTAATTAAGCAAGAGCAAACTGGCCGCCCTTTACATCTATCAAGTGGCATCTAATAAAACGTTTTTGAATGCCACGCGATCTACCCGCACTACCTTCGCGATCTACCCGTCGATCGCAATAAACGTATTGGGCACCCCTGCTTTAGAGTAACTGATAGAGGTGTTTCACATTGTATCACGTCTCAGGGACTTGATGCCACAAAATTTCAGCTAAACAAAGACATGCAGCACTGCTGTGCATCCTCCTCAGAATAAACTTTCGATACTGGTTAAGGCAATTCTATTTATAAAATCACCTGTGACTAACAAACAACCGGCTTTTTCAGCAAGCCATATGTGCACCATTATAGCAGTTTGCACTTAAGAGAAAATTAATTTGACTGATTCGGTGTTCCTGCAATTTCACATGAAATTCACATGAAAGTTACATCAGCACTGTGCTATGAAGGTGTAAGCAAGGTGTAAGCAGTGTAAGCAAGGACAGACAAAGTTTACTTGCTTTCAGAAAACGAAGAATCGGCCTGATAGCGCTCTCCAGGCTGGGACCACACTGACCACCTCACCTTCCACTGGGGACTTACTCTAAAAAGGCACCCAGGAGCAGAGACCAGAAGTTGCGTATGAAGTGTACATTATGTTCCACTGTATAAATGTTTGGTGAAGTTCATTCCTGGCTCACAGACACGAACGGCTAAGGTACAGTACAAGAGTAAAGAGCTTTTGCCACGCAATAACTTAGAGCCTGTTTAAGGGGTCGCTGCAGGTGTGGATCCTGTGCAATTTTTGTGACACCATATTGCAGTGGCAGAAATGCGTGACAGTTCCATATTCAGAAGAGGAAATCATAGATTTATCAGCCTTCTGAACTCAACAAGATCAGCTAGCAGATTTTTTTTTTTGGTGATTTTTTTTATTTTTTTCCATTCATTTAAGATACCAGTGGAAAAAGCCACGAAATGTTCTTCACATAGAGACTTTGAGACACTTTGAGATTTGGAGATAACAAGGGCTCCCCTGTGTCTGGCAGCAGATGTGCCGCGTCGCTTCTCAGAGAGCGGCGCACCTCTCCATTTGCATGTAGGACATATAAGAACGTGTCCAGGGAGCCATCCTATGCAGCAGTGCCATTTATACAAACAGCACCATGGAGATGGAGCCCAGCTCCAGCTGAGAAGGGATTACAGGAAGGAGGCTGGGAGGTGGTGAGCTCAGAGCCCCGGCGTACGTGAGGTGAACCAGTAAATAACCTGCTGTCAGAACCAAAGTATGGGTAGATGTAAGCCCTGGGAATCTGCCTGCACATTTCCGCACTAAATGTGCAGGCAAAGAGAACACGTGATGAACCTGCACCTTTACAGTGGTCCAGAGCTGCAGGATGTTTCTGTGCATTTCTTCAAATACAGGAAACATGTTGAGGAAATCAGACAGCCCAACAGGTCAGACAAGTTCTGAATTTACACATGACACCTATGAATCTATTTTAATGTCCATTCTGCCCCCCCCCCCCCCCATATGGCCCCCAC
>JAODKK010000015.1:18294201-18308594 GCA_026774405.1 Petrocephalus microphthalmus
GCATATTAAATTACAGTCCCCCAAAATTCAAAGCATCATTAATGCAATGCATTTTAATTCGATACGTGTAATTCAACATGTTTTTTTTCATCAGCGACTTTTGTCATTAATTTACTTCCAAACTTTTATGATATATATAAATAATGTATGATATTATTTAAATTGATATTATTTATAAAGTATTTTATAAGGTTTTGTGTTGGAGTTTGTGTTACACGTGCATGTTTGGTGCATTCTTACACGTGCATATTCATGTGCATTCTTACATGTGTGTTTATGGGTATTCATACATGTGTGTTTGTGTGCATTCTTACATGTGTGTGTTTGTGTGCATTCTTATGTGTGTGTGTTTGTGTGCAATATGTGTGTGTGTGTGTGTGTAACTGCATTGTATTGCATTAAAAACACGATGATACAGAGTAGTTATCTCTTGTACATGCCGGCATGGCGTTTCCCAGATGGGGGCAAATGCAACGGAACAAAACAATATATTTCACACCTGAAACACCAGCACAATATTCATCACAAGATATATAGTTCTGTCTTGTACACTATGGGAGAGAGTATTGTGGAATGTTAACCGACACATCGAACCATGTGTCGAACTATCTATCTATCTATCTATCTGTCACGCCGATCTTGTCCGATCCTTCTTTGTGCCACGCCCCCTCGTCAGCCTCTTGTGGAATTCTGGTGTTTCCCAGCTGTTTCTAGGCCACGTCTCATTGGTGGTGTATTTCAGTCCGCCTTCAAGTCTGTTTCCCTTGTCTTGTCATTGACGTTGCATGCTGCCCTATACCGATCCCGCGCTCAATAAGGCTCCCAACTGGGATATTTCCCCTATCCTGCATTCGCCTTTTCCCTTGACCGTGCCTGATGTGACACTATCTATCTTTCTATTAAAATGTTCAGGTAATTTTATGGGGAATGCTGCTTTTATAATATATATAAATAATGTATGATATTATTTATATCGATATTATTTAGAAGGTATTTTATAAGGTTTTGTGTTGGAGTTTGTGTTATTCTAAAGTTTGACACCAAGATTTCCGTTTCATTTTTGTATATTGGTCCCAAATATCAGTTATCAGTTTTATTGATTACTAATAATCAGATCAGTATTGACCCTGAAAAAATCATATTGGTCAACCAGTAACCGCACACACACACACACATGCAATAATTTCTTTCAGGAAGTGCCACCCTACAACATGCAGGACAGGGTTGCTGGAAAGTTAACAAAACACTTCGGTTTCCCAAGCCAAAGGAGCTTAGCATCATGTGCAATGAACGGAGGAATTAATTCTACAAACACACACATTATGGAGTGAATCTCAGCGGTTGGTGCAGTAAGACTGCCCACTTGAGACTAATTATCGACTTTCTGAACACAGATTCTGCGAGACGCGGGGCGCCATGCTGCCCAGAGTGACAGGACAGATCATTGAGTGGTACATGTCAGGGTTGATCTGAATGTGCCAGAGGATTGGCATAGTCACCAAGGCCACAGTAACCAAGCATACAAGGGAGGGCTGCCATTTTCCTAGTTTGACTTCGGTGCACTTTCAAAATGTGCCTCAGAAAGGGGCAAGGGCAGGTAATGATTGGGACTTCAGCTGTGGAGCTCGCCCAGCCACCTGCGCTGTCCAGAGGCAGTGTCGAATGCCTTCGACTGATGCAGGAAGAGGGAGAAATACATTTATTCAAGGTTGTGTTACTATGAAGGCATGGTTATTATACACCAGCTTGAATGAAAAATATGGAATTTACAGAGCTATCTTCGACATAATTATACATGTAGATAAAGTTCTTTTTCTGGGTAGTAAAAGTATATGCCACAATTTCACTTTAGAACATATGCAAATTAAGAGTAACACTAAGAGTAAAAACGAGCAAGAATTTCCTCTGTTCTTTAAAGAGGTACTGATATCTTGCTGGAAGGCTAGAGGAGCACTGCTTCAGGTCCCAAACCTCTCCTCAGGGGTACCTCTTTCATTGCATTTCATAACCATCTCACTTAATTAATTATTTTAATTAGTTTTAAAAGTTAATGGAGTATTGATTAGCCATAGAAGGTGGGATAGTGGTTGAGTCAAAAAAATACATTGGTCTTTTGGGTGGTTACTGCAAATATTGGGGTGACTTTAGGTTTTGAAGTGGTTAAGCCAACATACATTGACAAACATAATATCATATATGTGTCTCTGTGTGTGTGTGTGCATGTGTGTATTAACATGTGTATTAATATTCTTCTGTGTGTGTGTTTGTGTGCATTCTTACATATGCATGTTTGGTGCATTCTTACACGTGCATATTCATGTGCATTCTTACATGTGTGTTTATGGGTATTCATACATGTGTGTTTGTGTGCATTCTTACATGTGTGTGTTTGTGTGCATTCTTATGTGTGTGTGTTTGTGTGCAATATGTGTGTGTGTGTGTGTGTAACTGCATTGTATTGCATTAAAAACACGATGATACAGAGTAGTTATCTCTTGTACATGCCGGCATGGCGTTTCCCAGATGGGGGCAAATGCAACGGAACAAAACAATATATTTCACACCTGAAACACCAGCGCAATATTCATCACAAGATATATAGTTGTGTCTTGTACACTACGGGAGAGAGTATTGTGGAATGTTAACCGACACGTCCAACCATGTGTCGAACTTGATAAATCACCACTGTTACCCATTTTTAGCAAATCTTATGAAAACTGGAAAAATGTATATGTCCAGATGGATGAATCAAGATTGCAAATACAAATTTTAACATGCACAGCGAGCATATCTTACCTATGGCATGGCATTTCCCAAATGGGACAAATGCAACAGAAACTCTACCCCATATTAACCACGGCAATTGTACCAGCCAATCCTCTCTCTGCAATGTATGTTCCACTAGGGGGTTCCAGGCAAGTGGAATCATATACACCCCTGTTACATGTGTGTGTTTATGTGCATTCTTATGCATGTGTGTTTGTGCGCATTCTTACAGTTGTGTGTGTTTGTGTGCATTCTTACAGTTGTGTGTGTTTTTGTGAATTCTTTTACATGTGTATGGTTGTGTGCATTCCTACGTGTGCATATTTGTGTGCATTCTTATGTGTGTTCTTTCATGTGTGCATGTTTATGTGCATTCTTACATGCGTGCGTGTTTGTGCATTCTTACATGTGTGTATATTTGTTTCCATTCTAACATGTGCATGTTTATGTGCATTCCAACATGCATATATGTTTTCTGTGTGTTCTTTCATGTGTGTATGTTTGTGGCCATTCTTACACATGTGTGTATGTTTGTGGCCATTCTTACACATGTGTATGTTTGTGTGCATTCTAACATGTGTGCATGTTAGTGTGCATTCTTACATGTGTGCATAGTTTGTGTGCGTTCTTTCACATGTGCATGTTTGTGTACATTCTAACATGTGTGCATGTTTGTGTGCATTGTCCCGAGTGTGGGTGTTTTGCCACGTCAGTGAGGAGCACAGTGGTCTTCCATCCCACATCTGTAATCTCATACTGTCAATGCTGTAATATTGAGCAGATGTAATGGATGACACTAGCTTAGAACTGAGCCTCGCTACACTAACTGTCTCCCTTTGCAATGCTAGTGATGCCCTTTTTCTGGAAACAGATAAATAAGAAGTGTCTTGGCTCACTGAGTAATCCCTCTGTCTCTTTCCTAGTCAGCTTTTTGTTTATCCCCAGAGACTTTATTTATGTTTATTTTGCTCTTATCATCAACCTCTCTTAAATATCAAGGGCTGGGAAGAGATTTATTTCTTATTGTAGAATTTATTTTAAGTCTATCCTCTCTTACTAATTAGATGATTCTTAAGAATGAATGCTTTGAGGCATCGTTACGACATGTCACTTGAGCAGACATATGTAGCTGTCATTTTTTCATACATAATGCATTTCATCTTCGCCTGAGGTGGCACTCTGCTCGTCAGGTGGTGGTATTTTCTCGTGAGCCTTCAATTCTTTTCAGCATGTCTCTCCATTTTTTCCCTCCCAACACCATTATATAATAACTGGTCTTCACCACAACTATTTGGTTTATGGACAGGGGAGCTACAGAATCACCCTGGCTGATACGGTTACAATCTATTGTGACTTTGTTATAACACTTCTTACCCACGAATGGCCTATACAGTCTCGCCGGTTAAAAATATGTACACTGCATGAAGATATCACCACCAAACCAGGAGCACTGGATGTTGGGAGGTTTACCTTCAGGTCCTAGATTAATTAAATTGCGAGTGAAATCTCCCTTGAAGAAATAACCATAGCCACCCTCTTCGCAGACTCTCTAGAGTCCCACATAGGCTACTGCATAGTTTGCTGTGAGTAACGTTTAGAACAGGAAGAGGAACTGTGTTCTGCCAGGTGCATCTGAGCATTAACAACATTAGGAGTCAGTGTAGGGCCTTAACATTATGCAAAGCACCTAAACAGCCTGATGCCTGTGTTTCCTCTGATCTCTTACCGGAGCAAGGGGACACCAGTGTGGCCAAGTGTGGGAGTCGCTGTGTCTACAAAAGTGTACGTAACACTACAGAGGGCAAAGCACTCAGAGCCATGAATACGCCCACACCCAGTAGTGTCTGCTCACATCCAGGAAGTGTTTTTTAAAAAGCCATCCTGCAGTAGGACTCATACATCCCTTTTCTCATCTGGTACATTTACGTCCTTTCCAATTGGCTGTCCCATGGGGCAGATGCATGCGAACATGAGGACTTGATATCTTTTTCATTTTCTTGGTTTAAATCTTTCCACTGATCTGCTTCAAAACAAGCAGCGGCAAACCAGAGGGAGCCAAGACTTCAAAACAAATATTTGGTCTGTGCTGCTGCTTTTGTCACTTTTGTGTAAAATCAAATGAGCGATAAAAAAGACTCTTGTTCTCAAGTCTGGATTTCTCTTTTTCTATTTTACCAGAACAGCTTGAGTGTATGTTCATCCCAGGTTAACACTTTGACCTTTTGTCAAAGCAATTTCAGAGAGCTATCAATCTCAAGGAAAGGGGACTTGCACAGGCAGAAAAAGACAACAGCGATTGCTCTCTGATGTGAGTAATTACTATATTCAAGAAATGTGCATTGAGAAACTGCAAATTACTGTTACATGAATTTTGCAAGAATAGACAGTAAATACTATTATTATATATGTATTGCATCGCTCTAGATTTCAACAATAACAGTTAAATCCACAACAGATAACATGAGATATGATGATTGATGCAGAAACACACAATGATAGCTTTAGATAAATGGCAAGTTATACTTATACAGTATTGTCTGTATGTATTGGCTGGGTGTGCACAGGTTACACACCGTACACGAGTGTGCAGAACAACGTGTAAAGAAGTTGCACCTTCCACTATGGCTCTTCCTCGTCAAATACACGTGCACGAGTGGCACTGCTGTTCAGACGCCCTTTGAAGTACGATGCGAGTCCCCATGAGAAGGTGTGTCATTAGCTCTTATTAGCGCACCACCTGCCTTGCCTTAACGAGTACGTAATTGGTTCTGTGCGTGTCCTGAAATAATAAAGGAGATGAATGTGCATTGATTCAGCTGGGCTCCAATTTGAATGGAAGACAACATGCAAATGATTGCTGTGGCAACAAGCCTGTTTACCTCTTCCTTATATGCTTACAAGCCCCCACCCCACGCCCATTATGCCTCAACCCGGCAAATGTCTTATGCCCCGGCACGAAGGACTTTGGATTGTGCTGCCCTCACTTTGGATGCAGTCGCATGTTATTATCTGTCAGCGAGGGGTCTTGCGCGTTTTGCATCCTATTAAAGTTAAGGAGCGTGAGATCTCCAATTGCCCTTCTTTGGGACTACAGCTTCCTCCTGCATGCATGAATTGATGTTTTCTGCTCCTGTTCCTCTCCCCTTCATTAAGTGTCAGATAACACTGGACGAGTGAAGCAATTCAGATGAATTATAAAGCCGTCCAGATCTCCACCAATCTGAACACGGTATAATAAGCTTGGCAAGCAGGGCAGGATGTGTCTCCTTATGATGTGGGAGTGATGCTTGGGACTGCAGGAAATTAATGCATAATGAATCCCTGGTGGCCCTTTACTTTAAGGACTCCTTATTCCAGATATTATGCCTGTATGTCTGGCATGCTATAGAACCAGTTATGGAGGCACCATCCTACTCTGTAAAGCAGGATCTTCAGCTAGTAGGTTCTGAAAGTTAAGCTGAGCTGGAAGTCCTCTTCACTACACCTCCAGCTGCTTTATGGGCACAGCAGGCGATGGCAGAATGACCTGTATTGAGCTGGAGCGTGGTACTGTCCCTCAACAGCCTGTAAGCGAACACAGCTGTGGCATTGCACAGAAAGGGATACTGAGACGGGTGGAAAAGCAAAGATAGAGTTAAAGATCCCTGAGCTATTTATTGTTAGGTATAACTCTGCTAATCGTAGTGCTCTGCGGTCACCTTTAGCTAACAAGCCTCTCCAACTTTCATTGATTTCTCCACATGGAGAGCATATGGTGCTTACATGTGTCAAGTCCCACAATATGAACATGTAAACCTGTAACCTGCAAGCAACTGCTTAAGGAACAAAATACAGTCAAACCTCCCTTATCCAGACCTCCAATATACGGATCCAATATATAGCTCTTGGCACGCGCATGCGCAAATTAATTTTACATAACCAGCAGCTGTTGTTGCGAGCCCCAGTCTAGGGTTGGGGCGTAACAGAGTGAAAGGGAAAGGGGACGTGGAGTAAGGGAAGGATGGGGTGCGACGGACAAGGGAACACACGCGGGCAAAGGGGTGTTTTTTTATATATATTTTTCAATTTTTATTGACACGCCACGGACACATAAATAAACCCAGTGCAAAAGGACTCAGGAGTGACTATAGCGAAAACAACAAACAAAACTCAGCTTCCAAACGCAACCCAAAGCTAACTTACCTAAGTGCAGAGAAAACAAAAACACAACAACAAATTCGATGATCAAAAAGTGAGCAGAGCTCCTGAGATGTCTTGCGGTCGGCTTTTCACTTTGGGAAACAGAAGTGGCGAATGTCACATACGGAGACATTCATCAAGAATAAACTGTATACTTATAAACCATATTAAATATACTGCAAGAATAATACGGGATGATTCGCTAGCTCAGATTGAAATAACATCCTATTATAAGCCTTGCACCTCATACATATCATGTAGTTTGTATGTGTACACATGTACGTTGTACTATACTGTTCATGTTATGGGCATTTCTTACTTACGGGCACCCCTTGGTCCCATTCTCCCCGATAAGGGAGGTTTGACTGTAATAGCAATATCACAAATATCACAGATATATCAAAGGTACCTGATAAGCCCTAACTGATAACTCAGGGGTGGTGTGCAGTTCTGCCAGGTAAGACGATCTGCACATGTTTGCAAAGTTACCACTTCAAGTCCTGGCAGAGTGATATCATTACTGGAGCATTGCTTAAGGCTCAAAACCCCAAGTGCTTCAGAGGCTGGCTGACCCTGCTCTTTCAATTAATTAATGGATTAATGGGTCTACTAAATGTCATGTGAAAGCATCAAGAAAATTGTTTTATTGTCTGCTATTGTTATACAGATAGATTGGAAACTTAAAATTCTTGTTAAACTGAAGTGCAGAGCAGAGCTGCCCACTCTCTCGGAGCTCAGGAACTGTCACATTAAGCCTCCTTAAAGGATATACATGCTATTTAGTGCAGTTTAAGCGCTTGTTTGCTGAGTTGTGCACAAATGCTCATTTCAATCAGCTTTCCTGGCTGTGTTCACATTATATATGGCAGTAGCTTGCTGCCCTTGTATATATGGCACATGGGTTAAACGCTGGCAGTAATGATGCACATGTGTAAAATATTATTTATCAGATTTCTAATCTGCAAGGACAATGTGTTCCACGTCAGAAAAGAATCCTTGGGGTTAGACGAGGCTTTGTTAGCCTGTTATCTCTCACTTGCGGCTGTATAATTAGCATCTGTATTGTAGCCCAGTGAACCTACAGCATAGCTTTTCACATGACGGCACAGCAGGATTCACGCAGGGGAATAAATAAACATATAGATAATAGGGTGCAGGGTAGACATGCTTCCTCTGATAGCATCATTTGTGTGGAGGCTTAAAAGGGGCAGAAAATGGAAATAGGAACATATGATGCTTGTTATACCATATGCGGGCCTAAGGCTGTTATAAGTGTGGAATCGGAACAAGGTGGCTGGACCAGCTGCTGTCTGTTCAGCACCAGCGGAGGGCCCGCCCCGTGGACAGCGACCCGAGGTCAGCACATACGGGACTGGCTTAGCAACTGGCCAGCCACTGCATATCCTTGTCAGCCCCAGCTGGCCTCATGAGAGGCCGGGGTCATCCGAGCGGCTCTGCTTTAGCAGCTACAAGCTCCAATGTGCTGGAACGGGCTGCCAGCAGTTCCTTCTTGCTGCTCTCCATGCACAGAGGCTGACCTCCCATATCGAGGGAGGCTGCCGCAGCAGGTGGTCTACAGCACAACTTTGTTGTTTGCACTTGACCCACATTAAATGTTTTGCTTCCCGCTACATGAGTAGCACAATGAATAGCATGTTTTAAATTTATTATTACCAGGTTGTGAGGGCTGCCTAGGCCTGAAAGGGTCATGCATGGAAAGCAGAGGAGGCAGCTGTTGCTAGGTGGAGGCACCCGGATGTTGCTGGCCAGGCTCAGTGGAGGAGTGGTCTCGGATTGGAGGGCCACTTCATTTATGCTCGGTCATCTCAAGAAAAGAGAGGAAAGCAATGGTGCTGACAGAAGTAGTCAGGATGGAGGAAGATCTGCCAGGCTGCTGGACAACCAGGGAGGGCACATTTAGCAGAGCAATGGTGGGGACCTGTGGAAAGTATCACAGGTGAGGCTAAGTTTCTTCTTCACATCCACTTCTGTGATGCCCCAAGCAGAAGCCTGCAGCATATTTCGGTCTGGGCTCAATGCAGGCACAGAGATGTGCACCAGGGGCGGTCAATCCTCCAGATGGAACAGGCGGCCGCCTAGGGCCCCACCTTCTAAAGGGGTGTTGACATGGCAAAGAGCCAACAAAGTAAAACTGGATGGTGAAATTTGCAGGGAGAAGGGCGCTGGCGGTGCAGTTTGCCTAGGGCACCACATTGGCTTCCACTGGCACTGAGGTGCACAGTCAAGGCAAACAAAGACCAACACCTCCTACAAGTACAGCTGACTTACTTGGTGAGGCAAAGAGGGGTTGCACAGGGTACCAGGAGGCTGGGACAGTCAGGGCCCCCAGAAATGCCTGGAGGGTGGGAGTAGATCTTATTGAGCAGCTGAAATCATCACACCTGCCATTGTGGGATGGTATGCAATACCTATAGAAGAAAATGCAGATGGAGGACTGTCAGTTACCCGTAGTTGGTGGGTTATCGATGCTTTGAGAGAACATCTGCTGAGCATCTGATGCCATTAAATAATGCTAAGCTGCAGAAGACACTGAAGGAGCTGATCGAGGAAGCTGATTAGGGCAGCTTCTGGCTGTAGATAAAAAGGAAGGATTAAAGTTGGCCAGTGCATGATTTACAAAGCTGGCAAGTTAGAGGCAGAAGAATGGAGCAAATGATTCAGGGGATTCTAGTGATATGAAGAGCTACCCTGAGATTCAGAGTTCAATGGAAGGTCTGGCAGCAAACAAGAAAACTTATTTCTTTGGTGAAAAAGATAGACAACCAGTAAAAGGCATGTGTCCTGGGTCTACCAGCAGGGGGTGGCAGGGAGACAGCTCTGAGCCCTGGCCCACCACCGGGAGACGACGAATTTAAATTACGTGATTTTGCTGCTCAATAATTACAGCTATCTGAGACAATGAGAGACCTGTAGGATTGCAACCTGTTGTATTGGGTATCAGGATTGCACAGCTTGTGTTGTATGGACTAGGCTAAAGAGTGACTTACTATGCTACCCTTTTGGTAGAGAAGCAGGCTGGGAGGCAGTCTGCAAAGCTGGGAGGCAGTCTGCAAAGCTGGGAGGAAGTCTGCAAAGCTGGGAGGAAGTCTGCAAAGCTGGGAGGAAGTCTGCAAAGCTGGGAGGCAGTCTGCAAAGCTGGGAGGAAGTCTGCAAAGCTGGGAGGCAGTCTGCAAAGCTGGCATCTTCAGTGCTCCCTGGGTCCAAGCATTCCTCACTTTTTAGTTACCTTGGGCAAAAGCATCTGCTAAACAAACAAACAAATAATTTTATCAAACTGAGTTCTCAATGAAGTGGAAGAAAAGTTTTGTGTAAGTAATGTGTCTTTAAAACTATAGCAATTGAATATTATTAATAATAATAATAATTCAGTTTAGTTTTATATAGCGCCCTTCACAACAGAGTTGTCCCAGGGCGCTTTACATGGGTGTGTTGGAAAGAGAAAATTAAATGCAACGAATGAAAGAAAGAAAGTAATAGCAGTAGTAGCAGTCATTGTAGTATTGATTTCTGGATACCATGCTTGGTGTCCTTCTCTCACTGATGTTCTGTATTAAATATTGCAATATATCAAGGGAAATGGGACAGAAGGGGGGGAATAAACGGGTGCCATCATATGCTACATATTATCTCATATTTGTGGATGAAACAAATACAAACAATACAACATGAAAGAATGAAAAAGTCTTAATATGAGTATATGTGATGTAAAATACAGCAGAAATATACAACATATTTTAATTGTACTAGCAATTACTATTTTTAATTCATTTTTAGGCAGAATACATACACTATATATATTTAGGCAGAATATATATACTAAATAATACACTCTTCAATTCAACTGAAAAAAGTACTTAAAGAATTTAAAAAGAGACTTTATCTACTATGACTTAAATACTCAGCACTAGGTGTCACTATTCCCCCCTTAGGAAAAAGCATAAAGCCACTTGCCAGTCAATCCTATCAAATTATTAAAATTATTATTTATTTTGCTTTGTGATCTCCTTCTATGTTAAAATAATTAACGGAGAAATATATTGCCTTAAATTTAAATACTTAAATGTTTAATAACTGTGAGACCTGAGTGGTATTCCCAAGCACTGTCCTATTTTCAGAGGTGTCAATTTCAGGACCAAAAAGTAAAAATCCAGACCGAGATTTTGCTTCAATCAACTAGTTGAGCACTCTATGACTGTGACTCTTTATGCGGTTGGTTGAAACAAAATCCTGGTTTGGATTTTTACTTTCTGGACCTGAAATTGACACCTCTTCCTATTTTGCCAAGGTTTATGTGCAAAGTAAATTATGCAACAAATTGAATTGTAACTTAAATTAACTTGAGATTTAAAGGTACGACAGTGATTTCCTGAGCAGATCTGAGGCCTCCAGCTACACCTGTTGTGCCATAATAAAGCAGCAATAACAGCATTAAGGTGAAAAGAGCCACCTTGCTGTTCTCCCATTTGCAGTGGTGTTCATTGGTGGGAGTAACCCGAGGAACTCCGGTCACAGAGTCAAGGCGCGCTCCCTCCAGCCCACTTACTCATCATTTTGCTTGGAAAAAAAGGCACCAACCATTGACACATCTGGACTCACAGGAACAGTAAATGCAGGGAGGCAGGCAGGAAATCCGTAAGGAAACAGTGTTTTGTCTGTTGATCAGTGTTGTTGTTCCTCAGTGCAGCATTACCCCAGAGGGAACTAGTCGATGTGGGAGAATCAGCTTGTTATGCTAAAGGAGATACCCCATACCAATCTACAGCCCAGTGCCGCATGTGCAAATGTATGATAGCCCTCATTCACCATGGCCTCTTCTCAGCAAATGCGATCTACCCCTTCCAGTGCAGAACTGAGTGTTTACACCTATAGTGAAACCTTAAGAAAGGTTTACAGCATAAATCTGTTTATGTGTGTGTGTGCGTGCTTGTGTGAGAGAGAGAGAGAGAGTGGGAGGGAGCACTTAAGAGCTTTACTTAGCCATAACTGCTTTCGTAAAGGAAACTCTCACAATGGCCATTTGAACCAAATCATCACCTGAAAATGAATGTCTGCTGTGCAAATGCTGAATATAAAGTGTGTGCAAATGAACGCTTAAAAGGAAGATAAAAGGTGGACAAGTTCCACGTTCCACCACAATTCTAAAGCTTTTCTTCAGAGATGTGAAGTTGTGATGAATCACAACATTTAATTAGCCTTAATTAAATTGTGACAGTAATAAGCAAAATAACATTCTCTGGAAGCAAATTGTGCTCAGCCATAGGTACAGTGTTAGGGAAGAGGAAGCGATTTGACAGTCTGATGCATGAGCTCAGGTGTTAGAAGAACCTGACAAGCAGAAGTGGCTCAAGGTGTCAGGGCCTCAGATGTCATCACACCAATAATTCATCATATTCCAGAGCTTACAAAGTGCTTGCAGCTACGAAGCAATACAAAGCTCAAGGCTCAAATTAATGCATTTACATATTCACACATACAATTTGTACAACAAGGACTGAAATCCTTTGAAAACCAAATACATATGGCACTATTCCACTGCTATCCAGAACCAAGCCATTCTTGAGTCGAACCACAAAGAGACGGTTTACCATTGTAAATTATGCAAGCTGAAAGTGTGACTAAACTGAGCTGGTTGCATCACCACCATCTGATTGGCTGAAGTGCAGTTTCATGAATTCAAATGAGATACCAGTGTTCTTTGTCGATATGGATGGATTAACTGAAGGAAAAATCATATATTCTCCATATCCATCCATTTTCCAACCTACTTATCCTTTCTGGGTCATGGGGGGTCTGGAGCCTATCCTAGGAGCAACAGGCATGAGGTGGGGAACAACCCAAGATGGGGGACACATCACACATGTACATCTATGGGCAATTTAGTAACTACAATTATCCTCAGCATGTTTTTTGGCCATGGGGGGAAATCGGAGTAAACCCCCACGACAACAACATGCAAACTCCACACACATGTAACCGGAGCGAGATTCAAGCCACTGTCCCAGAGGTGTGAGGCAACAGTGCTAACCACTGCTGCACCATGCCATATATTATTGTATATTATTCATTATTAGTAGTATGATCTCCAACCAGGGCATCACGTTTTCCGAGCCAACACTTCTGTAGGGAAGATCGCAGAGAGCTGAAACTGCATGGTAACTAGTCTCTCTTCACAGTACAGCTTGGTCATGGCCTGGTTCCAGCATGCCTGTGGAAGCCCGCCAATAGTGTCCCCAGGCAGGACATGAAGCTAACAGGGCTATCTGATCTATGCATTTCTCTATTGAACAGGTGATCCATCTTAGAGATACAGTTCTATATAATAACGGTGTATATTAAGAAGGAGGAGCCAGAGGCATGGTGGTGGCAGGTGGCAGCACACGAGGAGCCCTCTCTCTCTATTCGGGATCAATGTGCGAGGTGCAGCCTAGTTTTGCCTGGCTAATAGACTCCCAACACCCAGACACCATCCTCCAGTTCTGGGCCTTTCCATGGCATAGTTCCCATTTTGTTTATTTTATATGTGTTTTCCCCGTATTGTCTTCTGTTTAACATTTCCTCCACTATATTTTAACTTATACTTAATCTCCATTCCATTCTGCCATCTGTCTGTCTCACTCTCCAACATGCCACCTTTCCCAGAGAGACGTTCATGCATGATGGCCTTCGTCCAGCCCCTGTACCCCTTTTTATTTGTATTGTTCCCTACAGCCCCTGTTCCCAACATCCCCTGTTCCGTTGAGCTCCTGTTCCCTACAGCTCCTGATCCCTACAGCCCCTGTTCCCAACAGCCCCTGTTCCGTACAGCTCCTGCTCCCAACAGCTCCTGTTTCCTACAGCCCCTGTTCCCTACAGCGCCTGTTCCCTACAGCTCCTATTCCATACAGCCCCTGTTCCCTACAGCTCCTATTCCATACGGCCCCTGTTCCCTACAGCTCCTATTCCATACAGCCCCTGTTCCCTACAGCTCCTATTCCATACGGCCCCAGTTCCCTACAGCTCCTATTCCATACGGCCCCTGTTCCCTACAGCTCCTGTTCCCTACAGCTCCTGTTTCCTACAGCTCCTGTTTCCTACAGCTCCTGATCCCAACAGCCCCTGCTCCCAACAGCCCCTACTCCCTACAGCCCCTGTTCCCTACAGCTCCTGCTCCATACAGCCCCTGTTCCCTACAGCACCTGTTCCCTACAGCGCCTGTTCCCTACAGCTCCTATTCCATACAGCTCCTGTTCCCTACAGCTCCTATTCCATACGGCCCCTGTTCCCTACAGCTCCTGTTCCCTACAGCTCCTGTTCCCTACAGCCCCTGCTCCCAACAGCCGCTGCTCCATACAGCCCCTGTTCCCTACAGCTCCTGTTCCCTACAGCTCCTGTTCCATACAGCCCGTTCCCTGCAGCTCTGTTTTCATTGTGGACGCGGCCACGCTCGG
>JAODKK010000015.1:18373276-18383796 GCA_026774405.1 Petrocephalus microphthalmus
TGACTAAATAGGGCAGGACATCAAGGAGGAAACACAAGGCAGGTGTGCTTAGGCTAACAAGGGGATTGAAACATAAGACAAGCTCAACAAGGATCAGGTGAGGCTGATTAAGCCACACCTGAGGGAAACACAAGGAAACCAGACACACAGGGCGGGGCTGAGCATGACATAGCCCCTCCCCCCCCCTAGGTCGCGCACTCCAGGCGCGGCAAACCCCTGGGACAGGACCCAGGGGACCGGAGGACAGGACGGGCACATGGGGGCAGGACACAGGGAAGGATCAGGCAAGCAGGACACGGGCAGACAGCGGACGGGCAAACTCCAGGGACGGACGACCTGGGGAAGACACAACGAGAGTGAACAAAACAGAACCAACCCCACGAGAACGCAAACAGGTAGGGAGAAAGAGCACAGGAACAACGGATAAGACAATCGACAAGGGACACAAACACCAGGGCACACTGAAACAGGGAACCCAGGAGGATGGATAGAACTGGGGAACACTGAGGGGAGACGGGATGAAAAGGCAGGACTTGAGGTAGGAGTGGAGGTGTGGAGGCGAAGGCGGGCTCCAGGCATCCCTGGAGCGTAGACCCATGGCCTTGGGAGCTGGCATCTTCTGGGCTCAGGGGCTCCCCAGGGACCAGTCACGCAGGAACCTGGGCTGGTGGTCCTTTCCGGGACCATACCTTTGGGCTTTGGGACCGAGAGCCGTGCAGCTGTCATAGGGCCTCCAGGACTCGCAGATACGACTGGAACTGCAGGGACGACGGGCGCCGTGGGTACTGAAGGGACGGCGGGCGCGGCGGGAACTGCATGGACGGCTGGCGCTGTGGGAACTTCAGGGACACCTGGCACCGTGGGAACTGCAGTTACGGCAGGCGCCGCGGGAACTTCAGGGACAGCAGGTCCTAAGGGCGCGGTCTGAGCAGCTGGACCGGTGGGCGCTGCCGCTGAGACCGCCAGAACGGTGGGCGCCGTCTGAGGGACGGCTGGACCGGCAGGGAGCTTCGCGGGGACGGCAGGGCCTGGAGGGCGACATCTAGGAACAGGACTTGACTTTTTGGTACTGGTACTTTCTCAATGAGAAAGTACCGTACCAAAAATACCAATCTTGCAGTGGAAAAGCACCTAATGATGCCTTCTGGGTAGCTCCCTGGGGAGGTTTCAGGCATGTCCAACTGGGAAGCGGCTCTGGAGCAGACCCAGGACACGTTGAACAGATTATATCTCCTAGCTGGCCCCCTGTGGACCTGGAGGAGGTGGCTGGTGAGAGGGAAGACTGCTGAGACTGCTGCCCCCACGACCTGACCTTGGATAATATAATTAATGAATGTAATATATAAAATATATACATCTAAATAATGGTTCTGATATTTCTGGCTGATGACACAGAGCACTTTTATTAAAACCAATCAGTCTGACCATTAAAAAAAAATAAAATTGCAAGCTTTTAAGTAATTAGCCTAAGCATCATGCTAATAAGACTGAAAAACCTTCCAAACAATGAAGGAGATGATGGATTTTATTTACCAGTGAAATGTTGTTTGTCTAAAGTATGTGAAGGCTGAAATCCCAGTTCCTGATACACAAAAAGCAAGTTACCTTGGCAACAAGACATGAAAAAACAACCTTTTTTAAGACTGCAGTGAACAAGAGATGTTCTGTACGCCAAAATGCAGCTCTATTACAGTTCTAGATACATGGAAGGGTGAACAATTGTTTTATCAGAAAAAAACTTTTATCTTGTTTTTCTAATTCTTTGTGCAAATGATTTATGGCTTGTAGTGTTGCTCGGGTCAGCTTTTTTTAACACCCGCTCCAAACCAACCCGTCAGGAGATCCAAACCGCCCTGCCCAACCGGCAAAAATACGCATGGAAAATGACCCAAAACCTGACCCGACCTGAGGAAAAAAAAAACACCAGTGAGCCTGTATTGCATGGAACCTACCAATGAAGTGTCATTTGTGACACTGTAACCCATAGATGACATAGATTTGTGCTAGATTCGCATTGAAGATGACATAATTTTATGCACGATTAATTGTGTACCAAACAACAACAAAGAAACCGAAAGATCGATTTTTACGTCGTTATTATTGATGGGTTGCGTAAAAATGGTTTTGACGGTGTAAACGGGAGCTACGGATAGCTTTATTTCCTTTTATTTCCCTGATTATGATTGCGAGTGGAACTAGGAGATCCTCATGGTAATTTGAACCCCGTTGACAACACATTTTTATCGATAATGAAATGCGTTTTGTAACTTTTTGACCCGCCCACCCGCACCCATGATATTTAAAAAATGTCTGCCCTAACTACATGTATGCTTTCATTTATGATAGGGATGTCCTATATATCCTAAGTAATGAAAAAGATTATCATGACATTTTTCTTTGCGATTAATCTCCAATGGGATGCCTCTTGTGAAAACAATGATCTGGCAAATCCATATGAGATGGTTCACTTCCGAGTGAGGAATCGGACTGGCACTTCCCTGCTGTAGCAGAGTTTCCTTCGCCGTTGCCTCATTTCTATGACTCAAGGCTGAGCTGGAGTAAAGCTCCCTCTCAGGACAGGTATTATTAAACAAGTGGTATTGTGGCAGTCAGTATATTTGGGAATATGTATATTCACTCACAAAAACAGATGATGAGTGAAAATGCTAGGACGATTTTTTATTTATTTTTTGGGGGCACAAACAACCCTGGGCCCCCTACCCTAGAGCTGATCTCCACCCCCAAGGAAGCACATTTACATTTGGATAAAATTAACATTGCCAGTTAAAATATATTTCAAGCTGCACCAACAGGTATATAATTAGAGTTCATCTAGTTGCGAAACTTTATTGCCGAATAAGTAGCAATGTCAGGGTATACCAAGAGGATGGGGTTAATTATTTGTTCCCACCATAGGATTCTAACAGTTTCAAATGTCCATATTGTATATAACAAAAGATTACAAAAGATTTTCCTTCTTCAAAAGACAAATTGCCTGTGTGTGAAGTCGGGGATTTTTATCATTGTCTCCACTGAAAAAGTGCCTAGACCGTTCTTATCCCATTCTGTAAATAAAATTAAGATAAAGAAAATATTAAGTGGACTGTGGATTCAGTAGCAGCAGTTTTGGCAACATTTACAGCTTTACTGTCTGTCTTTGCTCTCCCATTTAGTACAATATTTCTCAATTTTTCATGGAAGTTTTATAGAAGTTGCTTGGGAATAACTTACAAACAGCAGTTTAAAGCCTGCCCAGATTCATAGTAGGATTCAAGTGGTGCAGTGACTCAAAGACATTCACTTTCGTATCCTTAAGCCACTCTACTGTCTTGCTTAAAGGTAGATTTCCCTCCTATTAAAATACTGAAACAGATTTCTGACCATTGTTTTAATGTATATTTTCTTCTTACTGAAGAAATACCTAAAACAGGGTCCTGCCAACAGAGCATGGACGGCATTTACTTGGTAATACTCCTCTCGTTTTACACTAATGCTTTGCATTTCCCCCAACCAGCCAACTGATCCAACCACATGTCCAGTGCACAGAACATAAGGCTGATGGACACCCTAATAGGGACTGCAGTCCATCTCAGGGCATATGCAAAATCCAAAATTATGGGCCAATTAGAGACACCAATTCACAAATCGTATTCATACCAGAATCCCTGGAACAAACCTACACAGCACTGAGAGAACATGCAGAAATGGACGAGGGGCACAGTGCTACCCACTGAGCCACCATGCCACTAATTTTAAAGAAACTCATTTTGCTATATTTCTTGCTGAGTGTACTTTTGTTGAATTTGTTGACATTTCTGTTATAAGGAGTGTTTCAATATAAAAATAGCGAAACTGAATAAATACACAAAATGGGGAAAAGACAGGATTATTAAACCACACAATCCTATTGAAAATAACAAAATTTGACAACAAACTGGACAGCTTTGTGAAAACAGTATATTTGCATCCAAACAGGTTATCTATAAGAGCTTCTTCATAACTTGTTTCTTCTGCAATATTATTTCTGGCACAGATTTTTTGGCAGATTAAGTGCTGAAGTTTGGGGTTTTTGGCATGATCTTTTACTGGATGTACTTTTTAAACTAGACTGCACATTGTGTATTTCACTGTTAGCACAATACTGAACTTCATTTTTCTCAGAGTTATAATTGGCCCCAGAGTTGTGCTTCTCTCCAGTATGCTCCTTGTTCAACTCTTCAGATTGCTGGGACTGTCAGGTCTAGGTCGTGTTTGGGTGGTACAATTCGTCTTCGAGTTCTGAATAACTGAGAGAAGATTGAGCTCATAGGGATGATTTGAGACTTCAGTTCTTTTTGCACCTTTCTTTGGAACGTTATTTTTTTACATCTGAACTTTGGTTTAAATGGGAAAAAATGCTTCTATTCAATTTTCATTTCAATTTAATTGAGTTTAGTTCAGTTTGATCGAGTTGAGAAGTATGGATGATTTTTATACAAGGCACTTAAATTGCTTCAAGGTACAAAATGTGAAAACTGCAATGGTATTTTCATAAACCATTAAAGCTTGTGAAGATGAGTAATATGGCAGCTTCAAAGATTAGTACAGTAGGAGGGCACTTTACAGATTGGCCATGGCGCTCTAAGGAGCATCATAGCATTTACAGTTATGCAAAATGACCTCCTCTGTCTTCTTTCCTGCTGGCTCTGTGGAACTGCTAGGTTGGCTGAATGACTAAAGTATATCCAGTTTATCAGCAGTGATGAAGACAATTTTTCTACAAGAAGGCTCAGAAAGACTATTATTCCTCTTTAATATGCTTGTTGTAGGCTTTATTTTAATAAAGAAAAATTCAGTACCAGTGCACTGAACGTCTTGCTTCATGAGAGACAGCAAACAGAACCATGTGAGAATGTTATTGCCAGGTTGCCTCTTCCTGTTTTACATTAAACTTTTCAAAGCATTACAACCTTTTCACCTTTTCTTAACACCTAAGAGTGATCCCAAATGAGGCAAATTCCGTCTGGTCCTATTTTAAGTGAATGTTCAGGCTTGATTTTGTCAAAAGCTCCATTTTATAAGTAACATTTGGCAACACTTTCTATGAATTCCCTGTCTATAAGAATCTATGCGCACATTCATTACACATTATAATGCATTCATAGAGCATTATAAACATCGCTATAGATATTTAATTAAAATGAATGACACATTACAGCCATGTTAATTATGTTTTTTGAATGGTTTATGAGGCTCTCATTTCTAATGCACTATAGGTGCATTCATAATGCATAATAAACATGGCAATAATGTGTTACGCTTTTTTTATGAATATATATAGCCATGTTTAACATATGTTATTGATGCATTAAAATATGCTATGAATATGTTCATAGCTTCTTCTAGATTTTTTTTTCGCAGCAACTGTTACTGTAACATTTATATATAAGACCAAAACAGCAACCTCAATTATAAATCGTGATACTTTCACAATGTCGGATAAAAATGTGAATTTTTATCTTATTATTCAATGCTATTAACTGTTGTGTTGACTGGGTATCCAGTCATTTTTGAGAACCATGGCCTTTGTGGCCAGTGTTTGGAAGTCAAGGACATTTTGTGGCTGTGAGAAAACATAGGTTTGAGGCTACAGTCCATCTCAGGGGGGGGAATCAATTGAGCATGACTATTTATTTTTATTTGTTACCCCAGAACCCTCAATCACACGCTCACTCACACAGCCACGCATTGAATTAAACTGTAGTAAAACCTGGAACATAGTGAGGGGAAAATGCTGTCAATTGATCACTGAGGCGCTCAGTCATCGAATGTGATTGAAATTCGTAACTGTTCAAAAACACAGGAACGCTGTTAAATCACAGAGAATGTACACAGTTGTAAATGTCACAAAAGAGTGGTGTACAGTGCATGCCCTGAAGTTGAGCAGTAGCATTGCATCTTTGAAACATGACAGGCATGCCAGCAAGACATAACAAAAATATTTCACAGTTCATTTAAAAGCTACTATTCTGACTGTTATTTGAATGGTTTCATGCTTTTATGTGAACTTTTGTAAATAACTATGTAGGATCACACACACATATTGTACAGCATGGGGACACACTTAATGGGCTACATGGAAGACCAATAGGTTTTATGGCCCCTGAAGATAGGAGCCTTGAGATAAGTGCCAGCCTGGTACCAAGGAGGTACTAGTCAGCCACATTACAAAGGGGAACCAAGGGTTCAAATCTGCACCCACACACTCGAGACCTCCTGGAGCACAGGGTTTTATGACTCTCATCTGCAGTAACTCCAGGGAGAAGGGCCTGATAATTTAGGGACCCAGCACACTGGAGGAAGACAGATAAGATGCAGAGGAGTCCTGCAGCTTCTCGAACGAACCCCCCTCCTCACACTCACCCACAATCTTTGAATTAGAACAAAGAGCCATTTCAAAGTTTCCCAATACATGCCACATACGTGTATCTGCATGTATGTTTGTTTTAATTATAATTTAGCATCAGTATTTAAACATGTTTGATGTGTATATTTTTTTAGACTATCATAATGGGTGTGTATTATTCTTATAAATGTCCCATTATATATTCCTCACTTGGACAATTATATATATGAATAAGAATACATGGATAGTTACCCATCCACATTCTCATATCTCACTTAGAGAAATTGGGAATGATTTTAGAGGTATTTTAGAGTGTAACAGTTATTTTCTTTGTATGACAGGAAAACCCCTCTCTTTCAGCCTGCATGAAGCTGAACTTCTAGGCTGGTCTGGGCCCATAAATCAGCTGTTGGTGCTCTACCTCATGTCTTTAAAGACAAAGAAACTAAGCAATGTGTGTTAAACTTGTGTATAAAATCCAGAGCCAAGTTTACCGCATTTTATAATTTGTCAATGTTTAATCAATTCTGTTCTTTTAATGGAGTAATAACAACTGTCAAATCAACCCCAAATTAAGACATGCTGTATGAAATGGAATATAACTTCAGTAAAATATACCTAAAAGTGTCACAACTTTGAGATGTGCAACATAATCATACATTGTATGCGTTGATGGTAATAATCAGTGTGCACAGGATAAATGTGTGGTTTGGTATCAAACTCTTGGTAAAATACTTCTGAATGTGAATGTGATGACAGATTGTTTTTCAATTGGATGTATCTTAAGTTAAATTCATTTAATTGAAATCAACTCTAAAGTTGGTCTGAGACATGTGGTAAATTCATGGGGCCACTAGCACACAGCCTGTAACCGGTCCCTCGGACTGAGGTGCCAAACTATTGGCCCATGGGTCGAATCCATGCCCATGCCCCTCGGGCCGTAAAAACTAACACCCAGAAAGTCTGATGGAGAAGCCAGAAGAAGCCAAAAGAAAAAAAAAAAAGAGGAAGCCGGGAGAAGTCTTCGAAAGCCACAAAATCAAAAGAAGCTTCACTGAAAGACGAGAAGAGAAGGCTCAGCACAAAAGACTACTCCCGTATCATCGCTTCATACCTCATCATCTCTGCAACCACGTAAACCAACTTCAATTCCGTGACCCATTTAACTGGTTCTGATTAATCCGTTTTGTAGTTTGGGTTGCATTTTAATTCCTAGGCTTGCTTTTGCAGAACAGTATTTTCAGTTAAATCTAATCACTCCTTTTAACCCATCCAGGTTGCTTGATTTCATTTTGTGTTTGTTTTTTGTGTAATGTCTGTCCTGTTTTAGTTGTAGTATTAGCAATAAAAGCATGCTTTTACACCTTTTAAATCTCTCTCTCCTTGAAGTGCTCACAATAGGTCACTTTGCTGGTGCGAGACCACTACTGAGCTTTTAAGTCCTAATCTCGTCCTCAAGTACCATGAGACTCTCTCTCCACGGCCAAGAGCAGAGTCGCTAGGTTACAGTGGAACTGTTTGCTGGACAAACAGTCTACCTCAGACTAAGTAGCGATACTGTATGAGGAACTCCATTCGCATTCTGGACCTAAATCATCCAGCAATTGACTAATTGGGATGCCTATAATAGACTTTGAAATTGGAACAGCTACTCAGGCATAATATGTCATAATTAATTACAGATTAATTAATTGATAATTAATCAATAATTAACTCCCCTAAACATCGGTGGAAACATAGCTTCATTTGAGCGGTTATTTCCTACATCTGTCCGTCATCAAAAGTTTAATAATATTTCTCTGAATACAATTTCAGTCCAGGTTCTTTGAACTCTGAACTTCTTGCATTTAAATTAAAGTGTACATATTAAGCTTTAGCCTACTTTAAAGACTTCCTTGAATCAATAGAAACTGTGGAAAAATATGCAAGCAATGAAGTATTTGCAGAAGCTATAATGTTATAAATTTTCAAAGAAATTTAAACTGAAATGCTAAATACCTTTAGAAGTGGATGTGACAAACGCTCTGAGACAGTAATTATAAACTACAAACACATCCACTGATGCAGCATGCTTAAGAACTATATTAATGTTATAAGTGATTTCAATTCTGATTAATGATTCTAGTTTTGTATCAGTCTTGTTACTTTTCAGGATCGCAAGCACGTCTGGAAAAAAATGGATGAAAGGTGACTTCTAAGAAAAGAGATTTAGAAACTTTCTGCATCAAATATGGTGCATTAAATAATATAATCCTATAAGCAGCTTAATGGAAATGAGGAAACTTAATTATGCTTTGTGCGTTTGTAAATCATTCTCATAAAATATCAACAGTGTTGTGGCAGGTCTTGCGTGAGACCAAAATGCTTCCCAGAACTATTAATCTTAAAAACGGAAGCCAAGTCAGGGGAAATAAAACTCACAAGGGGCTGAGTTGTATTAAAAGTTTGACCAGTCTTCTAATGAAAACCTTTGGCTTCCACAGAGCAATTAAGTGGTAGGAGAAAATATTGATTTGATCCCTTTAAGACCATCCCCGGGTTTCCTCTACAATTGTCTCTTTCTGTACATACACAAGACGAGGAATTTTGGGAGTGCTTTTATCAAGCATCTAGGACCTTTCCCTTGAAATGATAAATTTAAACTCAGTTCTTAAATGATTGCTATGAAAACATATTGTGCTTTATCCTATTATTAACAACATGCTCTGACACCTCTTTTAAGTTCCTAGAGCACCTGGACACGATAAGGAATGACTTTAGAAGGGAAAATGTTATTCCGGCGGTCAGATTTAAAGTAAATTTAAAAATGAGAGAAAAAGAGTGAGTGTTGCAACTAATAGTGTTACATGGATGGAGGCTGTGTATACTTCCTGTTGATAAGTTGCTCCTAGTCATTAATTGAGCTACTGCATATCCTGTTTTGGTTCACCACCAGCCCTCTGGATGCCTGTTTCTGTTGCACTCACACAAGCCGACCTCGTCTCCGTCAGTAAAAATCTTTCGTTTTCTCTCATCCTGTGCCGAACGTTTCATGTTTCAAGCAGAAACGTTCTCAGCCCATGGGGATAGTTACAGTGAGGAAACAATGCTGTGCAATGGCATCTACTGCACTGTATATTCTATTAGCAGCGTATTATAAATATATCTACATGCTGTGTGCGTGTGTTAAATCACCCCTGCTTATTGGGTAATATATTTGTTTGTCTTGATCACTTGGCAGCATTTGTAGGCATTCAAGCTATACATTTGCATCTCATAATGTTGCATGTAGTCATTATAGCTAATCCCTTGCTTCATATCTCTTCAGATAGATTTTATATAAAAGCTATTTAAATGTGCATAACAAGACATTATTATTAAAGCTGAAATATTTAAGTTGAAAACGCTGGTGTGAGTTTTCATCCTGTGCTCCAACAGCACAGAGTACATAACATAATTATACTGAGCAATATTACAGTATTTAGCTTAAAGCAGAGACAGGAGGCTTTTAATGCATCAGTCATTGGCTAAATGCCATGGCTGACAGGATGAATGAATTTTTATGTAGATTCCAATATCTTCAACTGTCATTGCAGAATGGAAGACCCATGCACCATGTTGAGGTCTTGATTTGAACTCTTCCATCATCTTTTTTTTTGCCATTTTGCATGCAACAAATTCGTCAACAACAGATGAATAAACAAACATGGAACTCGAGTACATATCTATGATCAAATTTCAGTTATACAGTAAAGGGAAAATCTTATAACTGCCCCTTGTGGGACTCATTATTCCTGAAATAGTGAATACATAAAGAGAAAATTAAATACAATATCAAAATGTAAGATAAAGCACAACATTTCATTTGTCTGGTTCTGGTATTCTGTTTTCTCATAGACAGCTATTACTTGAACAAAGGAGATCACCACAGTTAATAGATGTGAATTACTTTCTTAGAGCCAGAATGGCAGCTCCAAAATGCCCGTATTTTTGACTGAAATTTCTTGGTTGTAATATTGATTGCTTATTGATTATTTGTTCTTAATCCAAACCGCACAAGGATGGAATGGGCAGGTTCGAGTTTAAATGAACCATCAGTTAATAAGCAATTACTGTTTTCTGGCACATTGGATATTATGATCAGAATGATTATATA
>JAODKK010000015.1:18392006-18402591 GCA_026774405.1 Petrocephalus microphthalmus
GCACACAGCTTAAAAGCTTGTTGATTGGCTGCCCTGCAGCCTTTCAACAAGCTTTATTAAATGCCCGAACTCGAACCCAAACTTTTATGGAAAAGTTCGGGTTCGGGTCCGGGTACCAAAAACCGTAAAGTTTGGTATGGACCCGAAGTTTACAGTTCGGGTTCGCTCAACACTATTTATTTTACATCCTTAAAAGATTATAATGCTCAAAGAGCTTGTTAGAGTGTAAGGTACATTGCTTTCTTTTTTTCATCCACTCTGTATAACATGCCGTACCATAAAGAAATGTAAATGGATTCTGGATGCTATTGTGATCACACTGCACACACAAAATACATGACTGAATGGTTATTGCATATACATTTTATACATCTACAGTTTTTGTCAGTTGTTCCTTAAAAGAGAAAAAACTGGAATCCTCCAATGAGGGATAAATTCTATTTTAGAGATGAGTAGTATAACATCAGGGCTGCTTTGTGGCTTCAGAGTCTGAAAAATCCTATTAGTACTTTCTTCTGCAGCAGCACCTGGAGGACCTGAAAGGGATAAGCACTGACCTGCAGATATAGAGCAGTGTTTATACTGGATGTAATAAATGCAGGGCTCTATGTGTGTGTGTGGGGGGGAAGGAAGGGGGGGGGGGTCTTCAGGTCAAGTATCCTAATATTATCCTAGACACTATGCTAGGATAGGAACACAAAGCAAAGGATGTCCACATTTTTTTAAGGTGGACAGTGGGAGGGGTGCAATGGCTGCCAATGACTCACCATTGTTTTCCATCATTTATTTTGTCCTCTAATCCACTGTGAGCGCTCAGCCGTGTCTCAACAATTGCACTGTTTGGCAGTTCTTATTGATTGAAGCATCCATTTCCATTATTGTGTATCTGATTAGCGACAGTCTGTAAGCACTCCTGGCAAAAAGGATTATATCTTTCGGCGGTACCTTGCAAGACAGTCATATCATCTATATCAAATACCATGCTATTGGACCATGTTGTGCTTTGACCAGGGTTAAGGTCAGAATATGAGGCATTCTACTCTAAAGCACTACTTCCTTTGACAGTCATTTTATCAGTTCATGCCATTCAGTGTATTCACAATTTTGCATAATGAATAAAAAGTTCCCCTCCAAAGAGAAAAAGTTCAAAGACATTTACTTACATATGCTGTTTTTTCAACATACGTTAAGCTAAATGCCTTGAATCTGTGTCTCTAACTCATTTAATACATATTTCTCTCCCATCATTTATTTCTGTGTCCACTGCTCTGTGACTAAAAGCCCAGAGGTATTGTTCCAACAGAACGGCATGAAACCACTTCACATATGACCCCACTTTTTATTATCTCAATTTCATACAATAGCTAGCTGTGCGGATATACACTCAGTGGCATGCTATTTGGTACAAGCTAGTACCAGGGTGAACCCATGTTTGCTTCCACGGAAATGCCATTGACTCGATGTTTTTTGTTTATCGCACCATTTTCTGCAAATTCAATATACAATACTTGTGAAAATCCAAGGAAGGTGGCTATTTCTAAGATGCTGCGACTACCTATAAGGCACCATCAGTCACGCCACACTCAAAATTGCTTAGGTGACACATCATAGCATCATCATGCAGTAAGTGAACCTCTTTGCCCCATTTATGTTGTGTATATATTCAGTTGTAGCCTCATGATTGGCTGTTAGGACAGGCAGGCTGTTTGCATTTAACAAGCAGCTGTACGTAATAAGCTGCCCACTGAAAGAATGAAGTCGCTGTGTTCATGCAGCAATATTTCGAGCCACAGAGATGGTCAGCACATCCTACTGTAAGGATAATCACTGCATTTAGAGAGTTATATACCTGTGCATTCGGATAATAACTGTGATTGGCAGGTTCGCTCAAGCAAGTCAGCTCAAAATGAATGCTTGTGAATAAACAGGCATTTCCTGCGTGGTCAATCATTTCCCTTTTTCATTTTGTGTTCACTAAGCATGGATATAGAATAACATTGTCAGCAATATTAGTTACATGTAAACTAACAATTGCTTTGAATTTTATTGAAAATTACGAAGAAAAAATAAGCTTTAATCACCTTTCTGCACTGGGTGCTAGCACATTCTCTTTAAAGAAAATTGTGTTCAAAAGTGCTCAGTTATATGAATATGTACCTGCTCCTGTCCGGAACAGCTCAGATATCCACATTACCCCCAGGAGCAAATCTCCTTCTTAAATCCCCTGTGGTAGAGAAACTCAATAGGACCTGTCAGATGCATCATCAGCCGAGGACAAAACATCATTTTCTAGAGGAAGAACACCATAATGTCTATCTACAGTCTGGAACCGAAGTTTTAATGCATATTGTATGACGTATCAAATTAGGATTTTGTCCTGACTTCTCTTTCAAGCCGTCCACCAAATTTCTAAATACGTTTCTAAGACAGTTCAGTGCTAAATCATCACTTTTACTTTTTAAAACTTTTGTCTTTGCTTTGCTTTTATAATTCTCACTTCTTTCGCACAGAGGCACGTCACAAAAGCGAAGGTGGGATGTGAGAACTGGGTGGTATGACTATCACAGCATCACAGTGGGCCTGTGCCACTTCAAAATGCAGAATCAAAGTGAGATGCAAGTGCTAATTTACTGTAGGAATATGCAGGAATGCGGCAATGAAAATGTTTCATTGTTAATTTTCTTGGCATTGCCTGAGTCAGTCTGAGCTCTTGCACTGTTTGTGAATATGAAAACTGGTCCTCTTGGTGTCTACTGGTGTGGTAGTGGGGTGGATTTAAAATTTGGGATCTGGTATTGAAATGATTTGATGATTATCATGTGAATTGTACAGTTTCTTGACAGCCCATAGGGGTATGATAGGTCATGTTGGGGCTGTGGGGGGGGCTTCTGTAAATGTTATGTAGCGTGATGTCAGATTGATAGTGTAGCAAACACCACCTCCCAATCTATAGCTAATGTACAAAGGACTCTATTATTGCCGCTGTGCTTTCTTGGTGCAGAATTTTAGTTCACAAGCCTCAATGCAATCTTTGCCGTGCTACCCAGGGGAGGGGTGCAGACTATAGGTGATTCTTTGGAGGCTGAGCAGCGAGGAAGGGTCTCAAACTCCATTACCCTTTTTATACATCTACAGACTGGGCCAAGTGAAGCCAAAGTAGGTAAAGAGTCACTGTGCATCTAGAGGTGCAGCAGCAAAGTTGTATTAAATACTAGCCTGAACCACAGATGTTTAAAGTTGTTTATATTGTAGTCATTTTAAAAGAATTCTAAATCATGGAGCAAGCTTGGTGATGTAATGCTTCACAGGGGCTGAAGGAAACACCTTACACTCGAAACTGAAGGGAGCCAGATAAGCCACAAAATGACATAAGGCACCAGCGTTCATACTTCATACCAAAGCTAGCTGTATTTGTGAGTTATTGCACATAATCACACCAGTATTCTAGCTGCTATAAATGAATGCCCAAGTGTTTTTGTCAATGCCTTAATTTACAATCATCCAGCAGGGAAGGAATGGTTTTATTGCAAAGAGAATTGCACTTTTGACAGTTCCATCTTAAGCAATCAATAACCTTGCTAAAATAACATGTTATCAATACTTGTCTGTTGAAGTGTCCCTGATTTTCCATTGCCATCCAACCTTTCTGTTATTATGATTTCAATGCTATCATGGGCAAGCTGTGAACACATTTATATTAATGGAGGCATTCGTCTTAGACTAAATGAATAATGGCCTATTCTCCAGTGGAGATGGATTTTAAGAATAATTTCAGCAAGCCTAAATGGAAAAAAATAATGCTTATGGATATTATGAGTTGTAGGTTAGTTATGCTTTGAATTGAAGGGCTGCATTGAACCCATCAAGCCAATGAAATATGCACATTGCTTAACCATAAATCAGACACTAAGTAGGCAAATAAACTTCATATGTTTTTATATAGAAGTGCTATGCCTTGCCTCTTTGCTCTCTGAGGCCATGTCGGAGTCTACCTCAGCGCTTGATCCAGCCCATCAATGTCTACTTGGAGGACAGCATTGTGAGGAGTACAGGAAAATATGAGATAAAAAGTATAACAGTTTTATGTTCTGGGGAGGAGCAGATGACTAAGTAATGACATTTCCAAATAATTTAATTGTCCAGAGGCTTGTGGCAAGATGTTTAGCTATCATGTGTTTCCTTACAATTTCCTTCTATGCTATACACTCAACAACAGAGATGTTTACCATTTTAACTACATTATTGTATGGAAACAAAGACAGATGGAAGTTTCAGAAATGGGCTCTAAAAAATGTATGATAACCAGGACATCAGTGAGATTACATGACATTTTCAAAAAACAATTTTACTTCCCTAGGAAGTCTGAGTTGTCCAGTTCCAAAAATGTAATATAAAGATCGAATCTTCCTGTGATAAGTAAAGCAGCTGCAATGGGCCATGAGGTACTGGGAGCTGAAGCCGAGAGAATTTAGGGAGCGTAGCATGTTCAATAAAGATGTAATAAGATATCAATACACAGTTCAAACTACTAGTTTGTTGTGATGCGACATATGATGTCAGACATGACCAGCTAGCAGTAATGACGATTTTGAATTCTTCAGTGAGAAATTACTGTCAGAAACTCCCAGCTCAACCTTTACTATACAGCCTTCGGTATCATCTGAGTTGCCTGAACCACAGGAGTGGGAGTGGTGGATCTGAGGATTTCAGTGCTTTCCACATGCCAGCAAACTCCAGGTAAGCACATTAGCTTATTGTATGGGGGATAAAGCTGAAGATGTGCTTAGAGGATTACCGCTGACTGACGTAATGCAGAAGCAGCACGAGACTGTGAAGGAAGGTTTTGACAAACTCTTTGTGCTGAAGAAGAATGTAATTTATGAGCAGGCTGGGTTTAATCGGTGTGTGCAACAAGCAGACAGAAATGTTGACGTACTCATCACTGCTGGCATAAAACTGCAACTGTGGTCAGTTACATGAGTGATTATTAATGTGTGATTAACTAGTGGGTCTGAGGGAGACTGTGCTTTTGGAAATGATGCAGCTAGACAAAGAGCTGATGGTAGAAAACATTTTTACAAAAGAGAGATGATTTGAAGAAATGTGACTGGGGCATGTGAGGCTCTGCAGGTTAGGCCTTCTTACCAGTGACTGGGAGTATCATTTTCTCAAATCCCATGGATGCCAGAATGATGTCACCACTGGGCTCTTGTTTACTCCTAGGACTATCTGGCCCTGCTCTCAGGTATCCCCAGTGAGCTAAACAAGTGGTGGCCAACAACCCCTGCATAAAGAGCCAAAAATAACTGACTCCATTGCAAAGAGCCACACACCACACGGAACCCACACTACAACAGCAACAGGGACCCATTGGCCTAATGACATATCACATACCCTAACAGTTTCCATGTATCTTTGTTACCTTGGCTTACTTAGTGTGACACATGCCAGTCTTTGTTTGCCACAGTCCTTTTCAGGTCAGGCTTACACTCAGTTGTGGCCACTCAAAGCAACTTGTCTCTGTAAGAACTTAACAATGTTTCAACTTCATTTGTTTTAGTATAGAAAAAGATGATTCACAGACCTAAGTTGGTCAAGTCAAACTAAAATATTTCTTATGATATTCAGGTCATTTTCCAGGAGGTCATTTAAAACTAAATGTAATCATATAAATTTAAGCATATAAAGTGGGTCAGGCATCATTTTGCCTTATTCATGTCAGCAGTTTGAGTCATGGTGCGGTACTTAGCACTGTTGCCTCACACCTCTGGTACCAGGGTTTGAGTCTCTGTCATGGCTATTTGTGTGTGGCGTTTGCATGCTCTCGTTGTGGGTTTTTTTTCTGGATACTTTGGTAACCCCCAAATTCCAAAATCGTTATTTGGAGTTACCTCTTTGCCTATACGTCTGAATGGTGTGTGAGTGTGTCTTGCAGGAACGTGCATCCCAGACAGAACAATCACTAAGCAGCCACTAATATCAACCAAGCATTGGGTTGATCACACATCATTGTACTGTAGCTATGTGCTTGGTATGTAGGAAATTCCTATCAATCACAGGATGACAAAATCTTTTCGTTCTGGCATTTGTACATTTATCAGAATTATTATTAAATGTAAAAAATCTAAATCTAAAAAGTCTGAAGCCCCGGGCCACACAGGAGCAGGGAAGGAGCTGCATGTGGCTCACAGGTCCACCACCCTGGAGCTGATCAGTTCAAACATTTGCTCAAACCTATGTCCTGCTAAAGAAGCTGTGCGTGGTACATGGGAAAAAAAATTCAACATGGGAAAGTTTGTAAAGGTAAAAAAAAAGAAAGTATCTGTCAGTTTACCACAGAAGGAAACAGACACAGTAGACACAGAGAAAGACTCTTTGCCTATAAGGCTCTAAATTAGACAGAATGTTATTGAGCAACCATGTTTAGAAAGCCTGACAGAGGCAAAAAGGCCATTGTTAGGGTTTCAGGGAGCTACACTGTACAATAACAAATGAATTGCAACAGACCATATTTATATACAGAAACATCTACATACAGCACTGCTAGGCAGGCCAGCCATTGCCAAACTCCAGCTTTTGTCCAGAGGTGACAGCATCACTATGGAGTCAGTGAAATCTACTTAGGTTCAGCAGTTGCACACTCAGGCCCAAGCCAAATGCTATACCCTTCACCCTGGAGTCCAACAGAAGGTGAAGGAGCAGCAGCAGATGGGTGTCATCAGTAAGGAGCACCTTCAGCATGTTGGTGGCCTGGACCCAGCAGACAGCTGAATAAACTCCTGAACTCTTAAACATGCATCCTGGACAGAATAAAAGATAAGCAGCCACTAATTCCAATGAAGAGGCCTGACGGTAATGCTTTCCTGGTAGTGGATTACTCATAGAGGTATGTAAAGGCAAAGCTCACTCCAGCTAATTCAGCAAAAGCTGTTGTCTACTTGAAGCCTTCTCATCTTCATATGTCATGAAACACTGAAGGTAGACAGTGGATCACAATTTCTGTGGGCTCACTTTGCAGCAGGTTAATACAGCTTTAATCAAGTGACTTGTATGCCCAGGTTTCCACAGAGTAAATGGAAGAATGAAAGAGCCATTTTGGCTGCTTGAACTCTCCTAAAGAAAGTAGCCTATTCAGATTATGAATTTATTGCTTACAATCCGATCACTCTCCAGAAAAGTTACCGTCAAGTGATGGGGTGAAAAGACACGAGAAACGTCAGCAGGAGATAAGGGTGCAAAAGGCTTGATCTGTGTAAAGTTACACATAAAACAAAGATACCTATTAGATTCACAGTTCACCAACTTTAATTACTATTCATCATTTATTGAAAAACTAGAAAACCCCTTAAGAACTGGAGAGACCACAGATGTTGGAACTCTTCTGTTAGCTGCCACATGTTAATTCTACAGCTGTGCAAATGCCAGCAGTCCAGCATTCAGAATTGTCCAAATGCCTTATTTACTTCTAGATTTCCCAGATTTTTGTATCATAACCAGGTTGTTTCTCCTGTGAAAGAGGCATTTTTAGATCTTACAGAAACTAGAGCTGAGTTGTGAGAAAAACAATCAGCTTGTCGCAGCAGTAGGGCCCTTGGTAGTGGTGGTGGTGGGGGGGGAGTAGAAAATGTTCCGGAAGAAGGGTGTTCCTACATATAAAATGATGAGCCTGCATGGAAATAAAAGTGAGGCATATATTCTGAAGTTCCCCTGGCATGCTGATGGAGACTTGCAGAGGAAGTGCACTGCTAAGGGAAATAAGATTCACATGCATTTTTTACATGCTTCAGGTACAGTAGCAAAGTCCTTCACTTAAGGAACGGTGAAAGACAGGACTCCAAAGAGACAAAACTGCCTGCTTTAGCAAAATGCTTTCATGACATATCAGGTAAAAGGGGCTTCTTACCCCTTGTTTGAACAGATAATGGACTATGAACACTTTACTGATACCGGCACTTTATCAGTGCTAGCTATCTAGCCTTCATTGCTGCTATAATTATAATTGCTGTTATAATTATAATTATTTTATTGTTTGTTTTATTATTGTACTATTGTATTGTGTATTATGTATTATTATTGTTTCTTGTTTTATTGGGTTAGCTGGGACCGTGAATACGTAATTTCATTCCACCTCATGCAAATATAAAGTAAAGTGCAAGGTAAAGTGCAAAGTATAAAATCAATTGTTTTCTGTGACTATGAGCATGATTTCAATGAATTTCTCTCTTAAAAAGTCAACCGAGTTATCACTCACTATATCAAAGAGGCTCAGTTAGTGAAATCATTTTCTGGTCATATCTGGCTACATTTGCAGAGCAGTTGAGTTCAAATTTAGTGTAACCTGAAATTATATACAGCAAGGGTGTGTTTCCACCTTTTGCACCTGTTAATCATGTGCAAATTACCAGCATGCACAGTGAATGAAGATATTTTAAAAGAATGACCTGGGATTACTAAATACGCGATTTCACGGGGGGTGAAATGTTTAGGCAAGGCAAGGCAAGTTTATTTATATAGCACAATTCAGACACAAGGCAATTCAAAGTGCTTTACAAAGACAAGAATACATTCAAATAAAAGCATAAAAACTCAGGTCTTCAGGAAGCTGGTTCCACAGATGGGGAGCATAGAAACTGAATGCTGCTTCACCCTGCTTGGTCTTGATTCTGGGAACACTGAGCAGGCCTTTCCCAGGTGACCTAAGGGGTCTGGATGCTTCATTCTATTCTAGTAGATCAGTAATGTATTTAGACCCGAGACCATGTTATGCTTTGTACACAAGTAATAATACCTTAAAATCAATCCTGAGATGCACAGGAAGCCAGTGCAGTGATTTTAGGGTGTTAATGCTCAACTGTTAGTGAGGACTATTGTGGGAGCATTCTGGATGTGTCTCTTGCACACTCATCTATGACCTAAGCTACGGTTTTGTTGAAGAAGCCTAATTTTTGAAAATTATATACAAATGATTCCTCTGTGAAAATCAGCTTCTGCATTTATGGTCTGCTGTCGGATTCCTTTTTATTCTTTTTTACACGTAGGATAAAATTCAGAGCAGGCAGCCTTTGCTGTGAGCATGCTTCTCACATACTGATTATGTTTAGTATTATAGTAGAGATGTGGATCTTCTTTATTCTACTCTATTCAACTGCCTATTTTAATTAAGGTTTTCACCAGAATTCTGAAAACAAAAACCAAAATTAAATAAAACCCAAACCTTTCATGCATAAAACCAGACATTTCATCAAAGCAAAAAGTAAGGCAAGCAAAGTTTATTTATATAACACAATTCAGGTGCAAGGCAACTCAAGCTTCTTTACAAAGGCAGCAGAATAAAGTAAAATAAGATTTTTAAATCACATTTAAAAATGAAAAAGAACTATTTAAACAAATAAGTACTCGCTTTACAAAAATTAAATTGAATACAGAAATGAAAAATTAAAAATAAAAAACTTGAGAAAAATGCTAAATTATAATAGCCCTACAAGCAGGCCCGGCTCCAGCTCTCAGTAGCAGGGTGGGCCAAGAAGTTTTTTTTTGGGGGGGGGGCAATCACATATAATTACATATAATCACAAGGCCAGCCTTGTGATTGGGTGGGCCTCCCCCCCTACCCCCGTGAAGCCAGGCCTGCCTACAAGTAATGAAGGATGTGACATTTTCCCTCAACATATCTTAGACAGCTTCTTGGCTACCCAGCTAACATGTCGCTAACCATCCAGTTCTAAAACATTTTTATATATCATAATTATCATGCCAGGCATGACACCAGGACACAATGATTATGTCATTAGTCAGCAACATAGCACTTGGTGTACCCAGCATTGTCATTTTGTTATGCATCTTCATGCCCTCACAAATCACAAGAACAGCATGACAGAAGAGAAAATAAATCACAGAGAATCACACTCAGGGAGCAGCAGCTACCCTGGTGATGTTGTGCCTTGGATGTCTAACATGTGGTCTCAAGATTAGCTCCTTTACAACTGTTTGGTGCTAAACTGAGTTCACAATAAATGCCCAGTTACAAGTGCACTACTTGACACTATTATTATAATGACAGAACAGACTGGCATAGCATGGTAGCTGCATACTATCGACCACAAAACTTCATATTTGAAGTACAAAAATTTCTGTATTTGGGGGGGTGGGTGAAAACAAATTAAACATTGCAGGGTACTAAACCACCCACCCTCAGCACCACAGTGCTCTCTTTAGGCCAATACATCGCTTGTTTGAAGAACTTAATCAGTCTTCTAATCAGTCATTGTCTAACACGTTAAATTGTTAAAGAAAAACAAAAACTTTTATAATCATTGTACTGCCCAAAAATATTGCACCCGTGTCATGCGGTTAACAACATCGACGGGTTGGTTATGCTGTCAAGTGTGCGGCATGGCCGATGAAGAAGAACTGATTCCAAAATAAGTTCTACTTCAATTGCGTGGAAATGGTTTGTATTTGGGGCGGCACGGTGGCGCAGTGGGTAGCGCTGCCGCCTCACACCTCTAGGACCGGGGTTCGAATCCGGCCCAGTTCCATGTGTGTGGAGTTTGCATGTTCTCCCCGTGCCGTTGTGGGGTTTCCT
>JAODKK010000015.1:18466841-18478992 GCA_026774405.1 Petrocephalus microphthalmus
TGCATTGCATATTGCCTTTATGGAGGTGCAACAAACAAAATGTAGAGGTTCATGGTATATTGGTTAGCATACCAATTTTCAACTATATCAATATTCAAAGTTAGCAGCACTAGCTACTGAAATAAGGTTGATAATTGCATTGGATGCAGATTAATAAAGTTGAATTTAATCTTGATTTAACCTCATTCATCACATGTCTCATAGTACCAGCCCTAAAAAGTTTTAGAACTCATTATTAAATCTGGCCCATAGATTGAACTTTCATTTTCCACATTCCGCTAATCAGGGATTTGGCTGGTTTCACTGCATTTTCTGATTCAAAAGTAAATTTGTGTCTCAATTTACAGTTTTTCTGCCACACTTGACCAATGCTGTATTCAAATCTGTCTCAATTAAATTTAAAAGAGTTGCTCTTAAAAGAGTTGCTCTAGCATGGAACTCGTAGGCTGTCAAAGGAAATGTGTAAAGCAATTTATCTGAGTAGTAAGTGTATATTTGCTCCAACAAAAACACAAGAATATGAATAACACACGAAAACCTAACAGGAATGTCTTCTGTTCTCCCAAAAGTCACTGACATCTTGCAGGATGGCTAGAAGAACACCGCCTCAGTTCCCAAACCTCTCCTCAGGGGCACCTTAGCCATTTCATGTATTTGTTACATTTCACCACCAGCTTGCTTAATTAATTAAGATAATTACTTAAAGAATCAATGAGGTGTTGATTAGCCGAAAATGGTATGCTAGTGGTCAAGTCAAAAAATACACTGATGTGGTTGCTGGATGGTCACACGGATGGTTGCTGCAAATACTTATGTGATTTTAGATTTCAAAATGGTTAAGCTGACACTTTGGCAGACTGAAAATCATAGATTTGTACCAAAATGAATATAATTTAAATATAATTTTCCTAGATTGTCTAAAACGTTTGCACTGTAAGTGCTTTTAAAACCAGGTATTACTTTTACTTGAGTAATATTTTACTGGATGAGCTTTATTTTATTTTATTTTATTTGTATCTGTATTTTACCTTAAGTATGAAATGTTCTTCACAGGGATTCTGAGCACGTGTGAATGTACACATTTTATGCAGCCTCGATCACAAAAGTATGAACAATTATGCATTGTGTGCGGATACACAAATACACAGTCCACATGCAGAGAAGTATGAACTGGCCTTTAGCATTGGTATTTCTCAGAAAGGCCATTTTTGCCCTGCTGCCATATGATACCATAACAGACCACCTGCTACCCAAGAGGCACTCAGAAATACAGACCCAACTATTACTCAGTCTGTTTTAGCAAGAGCACTTTGAATTTCTCTGTTTAACCAAGTGTACATGAATTTCTGCTCCCCTGCCCAGTGCAAAGGACCAGCCGTTTCTAAGGGTTTATTCCCTTAAAACTGTGTAAAATATTTTGTATCTAATTTTAACGTCTTTGCACACATAGGGACACCACACAATAAAAAGTATATAAAGCATGGGTGTAACTCCAAAATACACAATTAAAATAGTAACAGAAACACAGTATGCTGGCTGTTTTAGATAACACTGTCAGCTTTTGAGAGGAATCAGCAAATGCCCGTGATGCACTGAAACAGACAGTAAAGCTGAAGTCATGGAACACATATCTAGTTCTGTAAAACTTGGGTTTGTTGTGTAAGAAAAGATTTTATTAGTACCCAAGGGATATCTTGGGCAGGTGAGCCAACCACAGTTATGCCCTCTAGTTTAAATGCTCAAGATGGTAAAGTCACTACAATCGGGTCATTGCTCTCAATTGCATTCTTACTAACACATGCAGTGAACTTACTTCATTTGTAACTAAATATGCACATATATACATACTGCTGACACATATTTAAATTTATTCACAAAAGTTTTGTTTTTGTGAATAATTCTTTATATCTATCCACTTACATTTCTAATACAGGGTTCCAATGAACCTCAACACTATTCCAAGGAAGCATAAGAACAAGACAGAGGAATGCCCTAGACGGGATGGCATAGTATTAATCAAATATGATTGCATTTGGCTCACAGCAATCCTCTACTAGAGGATGGCTGGAGGGATAGAGTACTAAAGCATGTCCAAAGAGTTTGTATCTTTATGGCTTGGCAGGTAACATTGAGGTTACGGCTGCAGAGTGAAAACCCATTCCGAGACAGGCCCAGATGCTGTGCCCTTGAAAAAAGTACTTAACCTGGACTGTTCTTGTAAATAAGTGTTTCTCAACCTGGTCCTCTGGGACTCACAGACAGTCCATGTCATTCGTCCCTTCCTGCTCCCTGCCAGACAGTACACATTTTTCCTCCCTCTCAGCACTAAATGAGTCTGTAGCTATGTACACTATATTGCCAAAAGTATTGAGACACCCCTAAAATCATTGAATTCAGGTATTCCAATCACTTCCATGGCCACAGAGGTATAAAAGCAGGCATCGAAGCATGCAGAATGATTCTACAAACATTTGTGAAAGAATGGGTACAGAGCTCAGTGAATTCAAGTGTGGTATCGTGATAGGATACCAACTGAGCAAAAAGTCCATTCATGAAATTTCCTTGCTAATAAATATTGCACAGACAACTGATAGTGGTATTATAACAAAGTGAGCGCAACTGAGAACAACAGAAACTCAGCCAAGAAGTGCCAGGCCACGTACAATCACAGAGGGGACAACGCATGCTGAGGCACACAGTGTGCAAAAGTCACCAACTTTCTGCAGAGTCAATAGCAGCAGGCCCCTTAGTTCCAGTGAAAGGAACTCTTAATGCTATAATATACAAAACCATTTTGGACAATTTCTTGCTCCCAACTTTGTAGGAACAGTTTAGGGATGCCCCCTTCCTGTTCCAACATGACTATGCACCAGTGCACAAAGCAATGTCTATAAAGACATGGAGGAGCGAGCTTAGTGTGGAATAACCTGCACAGAGCCCTGACCTCAACCTGACAGAACACCTTTGGGATGAATTAGAGTGGAGACTGTGAGCCAGGCCTTCTCGTCCAATATCAGTGCCTGACCTCACAAATGCTGTCCTGGAAGAATGGTAAAAAATTCCCATAAACATACATCTAGACCTTGTGGAAAGCCTTACCAGAAGAGTTGAAACTGTTATAGCTGCAACGGGTGGGCCAACTCTATATTAATGCCTATTTATTAAGAATGGGATATCGTTAAAGTTCATGTGTCTGTAAAGGCAGGTGTCACAATACTTTTCGCAATATTGTTGCCCCAGATAAAAACATAATCTAAATATTTTATATTAAGATAAATATTAAGATGACTTTATTTATTTATTATTTATTATTTTACTTATTTTTCTTATGCTTTAGTCAGTATAGGACTACCCAGAAAAAATGCAGACAACACAGGGAAAGCATGCAAAATCAAACACACAGAGCGAAGGACATACTGAAACCTGCAGGTGCCCTCCCCACTGAGCCACCATGCCACATGTATAATTCAACAGAAGTCCAGGCCTTCGCGCAGTGCTGAAGCAGCTATACAGATGTCAGAGAATTAAGTAATATCTTGCTCTCTTGATGGATGTATGAGTGTACATAACTTCTGGCAGCTTCAGGTCATTCGTCACAAAACTACACCGACGCTCCACTGCAGAGCTGGCCCTCTCAATGGTGCAAGGGACCATCATTCGCATGCTGCCCGTCTCGGAACCTTGTGCGTCACCACTATACACAGCATGGTAGTGCACATCCCACACTCAGACAGGCACAAATACACTAACACCTCTGCAGCTATCAGCTCGGTGGATATGCCCAGTATATCCTGTGCATTGCCAATTATTTTATTTCACTAAGTAAGTAATGGACTTATCATCTATACTCCTTGAGACACAGTAAAGTATGTTCAGTGAGTTTGCTATTTTTATAACAATGTTCGATCCTCATTTGCATAGGCCCAACAGAATTTTATACATTAAATAAGATGGTGCTGCCTTCTTCATTTCCGAACACTGTATTCAACAGGGTATCACATCCATTTGTAGAGTTCTGTATCCACTAACCCAACCTTCGTTCAACCTGCGTTCAGTATATTTCACCCATGGGAGGTAGGGTGCCCCTCTTTATATTCTGCCGATTTTACTGACTGGATTGGTCTTCGCGAGAGACCTGTAGATTGCGATCGACCAGTTGGGCTCTCCTGCACTCAACTGTCACTCTTGTTTAACATTCACTCTTTTATTGCTCTTCTGGGCTATTGTAAGAAAAATTGATTGATGTGATAAGTGCATTTTCTAGTATTGCTAGTATATCTTGTAAAAAATTCTGTGCATTTCTGAAAGACTTCCATATGTCTGCCCCTAGCAGTTTAATGTCTTCCCCTAAGTGTCTTTATGCCTATGAGATTTCCTTTGTGTATCGTAATGTATCTTTAATATATGCTATAGACAAAACATCTCTTCATCAAGAGGATATACTGCTTTTCTATTGAGCTTCAAATGGAGCTTAGTAAAGCAATTTATCAAAATGATGTAAATGAAGATGGCACCAATAAATGTTGCCCTGTACCAAAAGCAAAATGCTACGGAATGTAGCTCTATATATTAATCTTTGTGGCTGACTCTCTGCACCTGCCCCGACCGCTACGGTCATATACGTATAGTTTTGTGTATTTTTACTAGCCGGCCTCAGGAGCTCCCTTGCTCACTGCATCCTCTCCATAGCGTAATGGTAGAGCCACTGCTAATTACTATGCCTGGTTGTACCCAGCCCCTACCGCAATAACCCCATGCAGCATGAAGATATGCTGGCAGTCTGGCGGCAAATGACCACGTACTGTTTACATCATTAATGCCTGCATAATATTTCCAAACCACTTCTATACTGTTTCCATTTTTGTGGGCTAATTTAGCACAGGTTCTCCCCAGCCGTGGTGTAAATATAAACAGCAATAATTACAAAATGTGTGAAATATTACATATAAAAGAAACTGCTGCATTTTCATTCGGTTTTTTATTTTCTTATTTCAGTTTAAACACGTGTTCAGACTGCTCTCTATGAAAACATTTATATTTGCATATGTGCATGATAATGTTTAATAAAAAATAACTTGAATATAACAAAGGAGTTTCCTTTAAATAAATGGGCAAATTAGTACATATCATACATCACAGACCTCCTGTCCAAGGTGTTCCCCTGATTTGTACCCCATGTGGCATAAACTCTATATTCCCCTAGTAATGGAGAAGAAGTGGAAAGATGGATGAATGGAAATGTTATAGGAAAACTGTGGAAGTCTTCCAGAAAACAGCATATTCCAGCCATATCCAGTTGGAAACCCTAACTGATGGCGTGAAGCACTTCCCTTCTGTATGGTCTACTCGATGGCAAGGCTTCATGTGGTGAAATGTCACAGTATATCCAGGTCAGTTGGCACAAGTTTTCGGCAGAAACCTGTACCAGTCTGTTGCATGTCCATTAAATTGCCAAAGGACCACCACACCACTGGCATTCTTTCACCTTGTTTATCTCCTTTTTAAAAAGATGTGGCTGCTGAGCTGTTGCTTTTGTCATCCACACCTTAAGTTTCCTCTAAGGGAGTGTTTCTCTCTTCCATGTTATTATTAAAATAGGAGCATGTTGCTCCGCTGACTCCAACCTTGCAATGCGTTTTTGGGTATAGGTTGTCCATTATAAATATAAACCTATAACCTTATAAACCTATAAACACTACCATATGATTGGTTGGAATTGCATTTGATTGTGTGATGTAATAGGCCTATGTGTGCCATCAAGCCATATCAACAGTTTATTGAATTTTCAAATTTTTTATAGTTTAAATTTTATATGACGATAAGTTGATAAATCATTTACATACCCACATCTGCTCCATGCAATCCCAAATTACTGTCCGCAGCAGCCAATCAAGCTTCGTTTATACAAAACCTTTACTAATAATGGATTGGTAAGGCTATGGAATAATATCCACACTAGTCCCTGCCCCCTCACCACTGCTTTACCTGCTGTCTCTGAAATTCCCTCCCTATACTCACCTTGTCAGCTTCATTCCCACGTAAGCCGTAAAGAATAGGAGGAAAAAATGTACAAACCGAGGGTTTGCTTCAAAAAGCATGTTTCTGATTTTTTTCCCAATTTACTTAGGAAGGAGAGCTTTAATGTTTAAAAAAAAGGAGCGTGTGTTGCTCACTTCCCCTGGACTGGCTGTCAGCCATGTCTAAGCCCCACTGAGTTATTCCATGAGGCTGCCTTGCCTTCTCCACCTGCTAAGCTCTATCCGTGCTCTTTCATTTGAAAGGAGGATTTCAGAAGTATCATCAACAAAGTCTCTTCAGGGGAACATAAAGCGGAGTTGATCAAGAAGAAGACAAGAATATCACAACAACCCTCTTCCTCTACAGTTATACTCAGTTCAGGTCTGAAGCACAGTTCAGCTGAAGCTGGGCTCAGGGTAGCTGGTTTGTCAGCCTAAGGCTGACAGATTGTCACATAGCTTGTAATTTGTTCATGAACTAGTACGCAAACAAAGTGTCTCCACCCTCAGTGGAAAACAATTATTTGCCCAGACAAGGCCTGCATATAACACCAAGAGCAACATTCCAGCATTTATCTTTGGTGTGACACCAAATCCCACACTTGCCTTATAACATATCACTTCAGGCATTACATCAAACGTAAAACCAAAGAATAGCAGTTTAAATGAAATATACACATACGTGAAAGATGTGGAGAGCAGCAGACTAACAGTAAAGTAGCCAGGACACCTCAGTCTCGGAGGGAAATATGATTTATATAGCGAGATATTGATATTCAGCTTCCGGGATAGGCTCCGGACCCCCCGCGACCCTGAACGGGATAAGTGGGTAGGAAAATGGATGGATGGATGGATGGATATTGATATTCATGCATTCCGGAGTTACAGGCCAGAACTGTCCAATCACAACAGACTGAGCTGAGCATATGTTTGTGGAGGACATGTGTCATGTGTCACTCAAACCTCTCTCCCTGAAATCTACATACAGATATTTCAGTGGTGGAAGATAGGTGGGGGCAGGGTATATGTGGGTATGCTACCCAGAAAGATGCTTCTGCTACCATGTTAGAGATGTTAGAGCCCTTGTACATCTTACAGTCCTGTCCAGCTATACTTCCTGGAATGGAATGGATGTAGAAGATAAAAACTTCAGCCTTCAATATGCTGTAAAGAAAAATCAAACAGGACATTTGAAGGGATTTTGGGAAAGACTGTCAGACTGGAGTTTTGTGGCTTTAAAGTTATTATGTGTTACCCATTTTTTCCAGCTTTGATCATAAGACTCTTTTGTTCGTAATTTGGAGCCAATAGCAAAGTTCAATCATGACTTATACTAAATGAGCATTTGTAGCCTCCAGTGTTTGGCTGGAGTCTAAGGGCCAGAGTACCAACCAAGTTGAGGAACAATGGCTGTGCAATGCAGAACAGAGGATTTCACGCTGATTTAGTCTGAGCTGTGATTAAAATTCTTTTCATTAGTCTGGCTGACTTTAATGCAACTTCTAAAGCTTACAAGTTATACCAATTACCCTTTTATACACCTAGATTTTTTAAATGAAGCCATTTGGGTCTTGGCAGGTTTGGTTACAAATACAAAGTTCCCTTCTCCTCCCAGGCCATAAACGGATGGACGTGAGGCAGTTAGATATCACTAGTCCTGAAGGACGCAGTCTTCCCCAGGAAATGAAAAAGGCTCATTTTCAAAATTGCCTAATTTTTTACTCACAGATTCCAGTTGGTGCTTTATACTGCTTGCTGAGAATTTCTTTTGTTATGGCTTAGAGGACTTTAAATTCATGTTTGGGGAGTACTTCTAAAATTCTCATAGTTTTCGTATGCCTTGATTCTTTGTTAAGTAACCTCCAAAATCCAATATATTTGACTTCAAATTACATATACATCCCAATAAATACTGGGCAAAATGATGTAATTGACATGTTCTATATTGACTGAAAAAATCAGTTCAAGTAGTTTTTCCTCATACAAAGGATGGATTTTCCTCATATAAAGGATATCAAGACTTTGTCAACATTTACACATCAAATTATGACATCTGAGTAGCCCAGAATGTCCTGAAAACAAAAGCATAAAGCAGATGTGGCTTACTTATTACAATGTAATAATCCGAACATCAAAGGGATAGAAAAACACTCAAAATTGGATAGGGTACTAAGGGTAAACCTGTGTGTGGCTCCATACATAGATGCCTTTAAAAGATATGCTAATATATTCATGGAGGAGCACGTAGTGTAAAATAAAATGGGCTGTTTCTCCACTTTCCAGAGCTGTTCAACTAACCACAGTTTATCAGTCAAAAACATTAAAAAAAATGTAAGCTTTGGTCTATATATGGATCTGTGGTATAAGAGAAGAACACATTATAAATTAAAACGGAAAGAAAACATGTTCTATCACTTTTTAAATAAGTGTGATTCCTCCTTGAGGAGTGAGGCCTGGTGCCAACAGGCTCTTAACATTCACACCTCCCCCAAATACTTTTGAAGAGTCTATCAGCTTCACACTGTAGAGCCTGACGTATTGCTGTCATTTAAGAGGGAAATGTGCTGCCCCCCTTCTGTAGATAGCATGGCTATCTATGCCTCACAATAGGCCTACAGTATCACTTCAATCACAGTGTTCAGCTCTCTTTTTCTCATCACACAGATTGTGAGCCTGTTAGCCAGTGTCTGGTCTCCATGGAAGCATGTGCTGCTGTTTCTGCTATAACGTGACAGATGTATTCCCATAAAGCCTCTCATTATGTAAAATTGTGAGGCATTATGGGAAAAAACAGGATTGGAGCTCTAGTCAAAGCCTAACAGAACCATTAACCATTACATTCAAACTCTAGTATCAAGTTTCCTTCTAGTGTTAAAGCTTTTCTTGTATATTCAACACATGAAAATGATTCTTAGATGCTTTCTTCTAACATTGCTTATTTAATCATTATTTAAACATTAAAATTTTTGCCAAAGTGAAAACGAGTAGGGCTTCTCCCCAAACAATATGAGAACTATCTAGGTATATAGTTTGTGAGACGATACAAAAAGACACAGCTCAATTAAAAATAATTGAATTCTGCTCTGACTGGACAAAGTAGCTCAATTTAAAGAGGCCTACATTTAAAATGTTCAAAAACAAGTCACTGTAGTTTTGTTGAAGTGCAAAAAAATATATGAGCCTATTGGTAACTTAAGTTCATCATTAGATATTAACAGTAATATTATATATGTTAGGGCGGCATGGTGGTGTGGTGGTTAGCACTGTCGCCTCACACCTCTGGGAACACAGTTCGAATTCTGCCAAGTTCTATGTGTGTGGAGTTTGCATGTTCTCCCCGTGGCGTTGTTGGGTTTCCTCCGGGTACTCTGGATTCCCCCCACAGTCCAAAGACATATTGAGGCTGATTGGTGTTGCTAGATTGCCTGTGTGTGTGAGTGTGCCCAGTGATGGGCTGGCCCCCCATCCTGGGTTGTTGCCCGCCTTGTGCCCGTAGCTTCCGGGATGGGCTCCGGACCCCCTGTGACCCTGTTCAGATAAGCGGGTTGTAAGATGGATGGGTGGATTATACATATTACCATAATAGTGATGCGATGGTTGATTAATTTAATGATAACTTTATTGGATTTTGCTTCTGATTTTCTTCAGTTAGGGGTTTTCAATCAATGAAGCCACATTATAAACTATTTTCTTCCTATGTTCCTAAAAGTAAAAATGAACACTTTCTCTGGTAAACAACATGTGCAGGCCTGTTACTCTGCAATGGACAAATGCTAACACATCAAAAATCAGATGTTAACTACATGATAAGATATTTATATTATAAATATATCTTTCCACTATTTACCAATCATGTATGAGCCACTTCACAGTCTCCCTGGGACAATCTCAAAAGCCAAGAACCCCAATGTGAACAGAAAGATCGCAGGGAGATGGATCGCACCCCAAAATGCCATCTACCTTGCAGGGTACAGCGACCCCTGCAGCAAAGGCCGAAGATGGATTTAAGAAGGGCTTTTCCATGGACCGAAGTACGACTTATAGAGGGCTTTCTAAGTAGTGAGTAATTGTGCTTAGGGGAAGAGGTTAGCCATGCCGTGTCTCCATAAAGAGGCCAATAAGTATGCAAACAAACCTGGCTAAGGTAAAGGTCACAAGCATTGTGGTGAATCTCAGCAGTGGTGGAGCCCCATTGACTGTCCCTTGTTCATGAAATTGTGCCATTTTAAAGGCCTTAAAGTACTCTTAAAATTGATCAGCATTTATTTATGCTCCAGTATTTGGAGCAAAGTGATTGGACTCAGATCCTTATTTGTGCCAGGGGTATAATTTGGGCACCTGCCGTGCTATATCTACTGGCCTTTATAGTAGTTCCAAAAATGGGGGATCTGGCCAGAGCTGATCACACATTTGGGACCATTTATTTATTTATTTTTGCCGGAGAGAGATTATAGTATCTTTCATCATAAAAGATTAGTTACTTCCAGTGGGAATTCATTTCTGTATTCTTACCTTTTCCCACCCCAAGTTAATTACAATGATGTAAATTTAGTACTTTCACGTTCAGGGGGATAATATAGTAGAGGATACATGAGATTCTTCCAGGTTTCAGCCTGGATGCTTCACACTGGCTCTAATGGCATTTTACTGCATGTAGTTTATAATATTTTGAAATGAAAGCAAAGAAAAATCATTGACAATCCTGGATTCAGATGGCTGGATGCCCATCAAATATGATTTCATTGTACTTAAGTGTTTAAAATTCTCTGCTGAATAAGCCACTTCCCACACCGAAATCAGTTAGCCTATCACTTCTCTCTATCAGTACATGGTTGCCAAGGGAACCGAAATATGAAAAAAAGACAAACTGGCCAGGACAAGTAATGGGTTAAACTTCATATATCAAGTTAGTATAAACAGGCTGTACTCATATCAGGTATGTATTTTAATTGATTACATTTTCTAGTTAGGTCCCCCACTGTTAGAATGTTGGGTTATTGAGTATAAAAACATCTCAAACAGTGTAATCTAAAATAAACCGAAGGTACACATAGGGGGCTTTGTTATAGCTCAGTCTGCTCCTCATGCAATGATTCCCTGTGCGGTGTTGTCCTGGTCTAAATTTCTCTATTCTAGCTTTGACATTTTACTACAACCAGCATCGGTAACAATGACATATGAGAGCAAAATGCTCCACTTGGCAAGTATAAATTATGGAAAATCAGCTTAGCGTAATCCTAGCTTGTTGTGTGGGATCATACTCGGTGACTTGACACCACTGTGCACAGAAAATAATGTGCTTGTTAGATGGAGTAAGGAAGCACATCAATGATACTTTTATTATTTTGTTTTTAATTGTTTTTGTATACTTGGCAGCTATAGCATTAATAGTTTGCATATTTTGCATCCCATATATCTGCATTGCCTTTCCAGATCAAGGAACGAATGGTGTCTCCAAGTCTTCTGATTACAATATTAATGTCTGCTTTCATACAATGTTCAAAAAAGCCAGCTCTGTTCTATGTACGTTTATAATCATTTGTGTATTAAAATGGCATGCCTTACAGATTATGGAAATCAAACTCCATGTTTTAAGGGTTACATGTGTACATGTGTCACATTGATTTCACTTATTATTCGCATATCATGAAGACCTTTTTTGAGGTTGAAACAGCTTTGGCCCCTTGTAACAGGCCAGCAGGATTCTTGAATTTTGCCTGCCAGGCACATACAGGTGTGGACGATGCTCTGACCCACATGTTCCATGGAGCCTACTCTCACCTAGACAAAGCTGGCACCACAGGCAGGATCATTCACAAGATGTTAGAAGAAATCAAATCATTGCACTGGTCCTACCTTTATATGATCAATTGGACTCAAATTGACTCTATATGTTTCACAATCCATGCCCCGGGCTATGAACTGGAAGCAACAGAACAGTTTTTCACTGGTGTAAAAACTGGTACCAGTACTGAATTACAGCACAAGGCGGGGTATTTTGTACTGAATTTGAAAAATGTCTGTAGTATATTATATGGCTGGATGGTGTGTGATATTAAATCTAACATTGCATGTTATGCAAGAGAGTAATAGTTGACACTTTGGGCGGAGCCAGAGTTCACAGGGTTAGGGGG
>JAODKK010000015.1:18628836-18643414 GCA_026774405.1 Petrocephalus microphthalmus
TTTTCCTCCGCAATTCATTGTAACCTCCGTAAACACTATACTAAGAAGTTAATCTGTTTATTTTGTAAATATATATATATATATATTTACTTTAATAAATCCACTGTTTTCTTGTCCAAAAAGTGGAATGCCGAGGGTACTTCATTGAGATGAGGTTGCGTATTTATTTTGAGGTGGGACTTCCTGTAAAACTCCGCATCCCGTAAAACTTTATGGTAAAACTCCAGTTCCGGCAAAACTCCACTTCCTGTAAAACTCTATGGTATGTCACTACCTGATCCTGACCGGAAACCCGATTGTGACTACGCATGCGCAGAAAACGTCATTTCCACTCACTACTGCTTTTCGGCAGCTGCTTGCTTTTCCGACGGCGCCCCGATTTGAACTACGCATGTCCATGAATGACGTCATTCTTCTCGCTACTGCTTTGCGGCGACTTTACGACGCAAACCTGATTTAAATTACGCATGTGCAGTAATTACGCCGTTTTCGCTCGGTACTGCTTTACTGCAGCAGCTTGGTTTTACAATTTGTCTTATTACAGTCAATTTATAAAGTCTGTACTTATGAAAATACACTTTACCACAACCCATGTTACCATAAATTCGGCAGTAAATTCACACAGAACCATGGAGCCCGAGGAGGCCGGTGTCACACTCAGCCCCGCCCTGCATGTCTGTTTCCCACTGTTTTCCTCAGGCGGGGCTTAATCAGCCTCACCTGATCCTCGTTGTGCTTGCCTTATGTGTCAATCCCCTTGTTAGCCTAGCACACCTGCCTTGTGTTTCCTCCTTGATGTCCTACACTATTTAGTCAGTCTGGGTCCTGTTCCCCTTGTCGGATATTGTTCATGTTCCTGTGGCTTGCGTTACCGGTTTTTCCCCGTATTATATGAATAAACACCCCTGTGACCGTCCTCTTTGCTCCACGCTGCACCGCACTGCCGGCTCCCTGCGAGCACCGAGACGCTGGCCGCCGCACCGCCGCCATGCTGCCTACCCCTTCCGGGGACCACACCTGGCCCTGAGAGGAGCCAGGTCTGTGAGGGACGCCACCTGTGCGTTCAGCCCCTGATCCTGTGCTTCAGGCTCCCGGTCCCGGGCTCATCGCTTTGAGTTCCCCACTCCCATACGCTCAGGAGTGGTGCAGGCTGTGGAACCAGTACGTGGACCTTCTCTGTGATCACCATATCACGGAGAAGCACCCGCTGGCTTCGGGGCTCGATCAGCTGGGCGACTGGCTGGAGGTAGACCCACTCGGGAGCCGAAGCGTGGGAGTTTGTGGAGATCCAAGAATATCTCTCGGACATGGAGAGAGAAGTCCGGGAGAACGAGGGACTGACTCCCCTGGTGCTGTCGCCACCCGGGACAGGGGACGCTACTATGCCCCGTGACGGTTCGCGTCCGGAGCCATCGTCTCGCTCTGCGCCGCCGATTGGCTCCGCTCCGCCAGAGATCGCCGTCACGCCCCTGGCTGGTCCTGCCGACGGCGCCGCTACGCCCCCGTCCCGTCCCGGTGAGGGTCCTGTCGCACTTCGGTCCGGTCCAGGTGAGACTGCCGCTGTGCTCCAGTTCGCTCCAGGTGCGGGTGCCATCGCGTTCCTGACCGGCCCAGGTGAGAGGGAGAACGCGCCCAGCGCGCCCCCAGAAGCGTCCCCCGATGCACCCGCTGGTTCCTGGCAGTCTCCCGGTGCTCTCCCAGAGGCATCTTCCGTTGTGCTCGGTGTGGTCCCTGACGCTACTCTCCAGTCCAGTGCAGATGATGGTGCCACCACACCCGGTACGCCCCCGGAGGCGTCGCCTGTGGCGCCCAGTGCGCTTCCAGAGGCCCCGTCCATGCCCAGTGCGCTTCAGGCCGGTCCGGGAGAAGACGCCGCTGCGTCCCCATCCAGTTTGGGAGGAGAGGCCGCTGCGCCCCCGTCCAGTCCGGGAGAAGACACCGCCGCACCCCCGACCAGTCCAGGAGAAGACACCACCGCGCCCCGACTAGTCCGGGAGAAGACACCGCCGCGCCCCCGACGGATCCGGGAGATGACGCCGCCGTGCCCCCAACGGATCCGGGAGATGACGCCGCGGCACCTCCAGCTCTGGTGTTTCGGCGCCTCGTGTTCCTGATCCTGCTCCAGTGCTTCCTGCTCCTGTGTTGCCGGTTCCTGTTCCAGCGCCTCCAGCTCCTGTTCCTCCTGTTCCCGTCCCGGCGCCTCCTGTTCCCGTTCCTCATGTTCCTGCTCAGGAGTCTCTCCGTCTGGTGTCTGTGGACACCACTCCGAGGCCAGTCCCAGCTGCCCCCGAGGTTCCTGCTTTGAACCCCGGGGTACCTGTTATGGTGATGCCCGCCGGACCCCGACGCGCCCGGTGCGCTCCCAGAGGCGTCGCCTGACGCGCCCAGTATGCTCCCCGATGTCCCATCTGCGCCCAGTGTGTTCCCCGACGTCCCGTCTACGCCCAGCGTGCTCTCCGACGTCCAGTCCACGCCCAGCACGCTCTCCGACATCCAGTTCGCGCCCAGCGTGCTCCCAGACGTCCAGTCCGCGCACCAGGCCAGTACCAAGGAGGGCGCCTCAGCGCTCCAAACCAGCCCAGGTGAGGGCGCCACTGCATCTGGTGCGTACCCGAGGAGGTCGCTTAGTTCCTACCTCGGGTTCTCCTTGGAGTCCGGCTCCTCCTCCTCTCTGGGGCCCGCCACGTCACCTGGCTCCTTTCCGGGACCCGCCACGTCGCCCAGACCCGTGCCTCGGCCTGCTATGCCTCACCTACAGCCTCACCAGTCCTGGCTCAGTGTGCCTTCTCACCTGAGACCGGGCCCTCTGCTGGCCCCCTGCCTAGAGGAGGGGGTCCCGGAGGAGGACCCTCAGGAGGACCTAGAATGGGACCCTGTGGGGTTGTCCTTGAGCACGGGAGCAGGTACCCCGTACCCCGTCCGAGGTCCAAAACTGGTGCGCTCCCAGTCCCAGCAGGGTGGCAGAAGGAGGAGAACCAGAGTCTCCGTCTCCCGCCGAGGAAGGCGGAGACATGCCCGGAGGAGCGGGCCTCCTCCCAGGACAAGGCCGATATTTTAATTGCGTGTATTAACATGGTAGCAATGTAGCTAACTGTAATCATGAAACCACTGATAACCAGAACAACTTAATATGTAACATTAACCAGTGTCAATAGTAACTGGAACCTCGATAAGCTACCTTTGGTCATAACTATCAATTAACATAACCATTAACAATTAATGCGGCGCACATATAAAAAGTTACAGTATTTACTATAGTAATGACAACTAATGCATTTAATGATTTAAAAAACTATTTTACCATCATACTGCCTAAAGTGCTTGGTAAGCAATGGTAATGAACCTTGAATGTTCCCCTATGCCTTGAATGTCAGTGTGTGGAACTAGTCACTGTACCCATGACCCGGAAGTTGGCCGGAAATTCCTACACCATTTTCTACATTGGGCCCTTATGGGAGTGTTGCCACTGTGTTTTTTCTACCGCTCTGGACCCAATTTTCTCATTGTGAACTTCGTTTTCCCATGATCAGTAATCTAAAGAAAGAAGCTGCTTTGGTGCTCGGTGAAAACTGCTTTAAGGTAAAGTATATAGTTTCGAAGAGGTTAAGCTGACACACTATGACAAATATAACACATAACCAAAGTTTTGTACCAACATGAAGATAATTTAAATATCATTTTCTAAAACTGCTCTATACTTTTACACAGTGCTGTAAATTAACATGCCTTGCACCTTTACCACAAATGAAGCAAAAAGCTACACATAACTAAAACTATGTTGAAGTTACTGAAGTAGGCCTACTCAGGGCTGCACAGAAAATAGAAAGTTAATTGCAAATGAATATTAGTTTCCAGAAAGAGTATTCATAAAACTCAACTTCAATTTACTGAGAGCATTTTTATTTTTAACACGACAATCGACAATCACTTACGTATCATCATTTTGTTTTGCTTTTAAAAATGGTTCTAAAAATAACTGTTGAACTGTTGACAAAGCCAGTTAAACCAAAGCCCAATAAATTCTCCACTTCCTGCCTTGGCATTCACTGCAGATCTTCACCATACCAAAACAAACACACCACAACAGTTAAAAAGACTCTGCTGGCATTTTCTTTGACATACTACATCTGTGCAGACATACTGGATGCCAGGAAGTGATTTTAACACAGGGCCTTCAATACTATTGGCTATTCTGCCCCTGTAAGTATACAACATAGTTCTTCAAACTTAAATTACCACATTGAAAACTTAATATTGGTCTATGCAATGCAATCTTTCTGTTATTCTTCTATTATCCATTTTTAATGGCAGCCAGCATGAAACCATAAAACAGCAGGAAGACGTAAAAAAAATCATTCACAAAAACGCTGCAGAAGAAATAATTATGTATGTGTCTTTCTAGATAGTGAAAGACCAGTAGTATCTTCCCTATTACGTCACGGCGTCCTGGACAAATTAACTTGTAAATTACACCCTAATTATCAAGGGCGATAAACTTGTAAAGTGACCTGTGCTAACAGCAGACAGCAGCACTAACAGTAGTGACAGAGCTCTCATTCCACTGGTCTTGTTGTTAATGCTGTAAATACAGTACTGTGCAAAAGTCTTAGGCCTTATCCACACACACCTTTGTTATAAAAAAATCTGTCAATACAAACACTGTTAACACAACACAAAAATCTCCTTCCACATGAAAGTGCTAAAAATGTGCTGTCAAGAGCATGTAAGGAGTGAACCGTGCACACTCTGACATCAAACAAAGTAGATAATGTGCACACTGTGACATTATGAGCCAAAAATCTTTTCCTGTCTATACATAAATGCTGAAAACAGTTTCTGAAAATGGCTGTTTGCGGGTGGACTAAAGGTAAGCACAGGTTTTTTAAGGTCTCTGCCTCATCCAGAAAACATTTCAGCTACCAATAAAAAGCACACACAAAATCATAAATACATTTAAGCAGTGTTATTAGCATATGATGGCCTAGTCCCATTATGAAACACTGTAGTGATGAGCAGCATCCTTAAACTAAATTGGTCTAGTAAATGATCCACCTGTTTAAATGAATTAAACAGTTGCTTTATTGGAGAGATGTGGTTAATGTACAAAACAACATACATATGAGATATTAATCCTGGCAAAATAGAAGCTAAAATAGGAGGCTGTTATAATGCCTGACTTCCTGATTTTTTTTACTCATGCAAGTTTCTAAAAGTACTTTTATCACTGGATACAGAGGGTGTGATTTGTGAGTTGTAGATGGGTTGTACTGACACGCAACTCACAATTCATACAGTCTAGGTCCTCACCATCAATCATGGGCAAAACAAAAACACCACCTTCCTTTACCCTATCAGAGGCATTCCTGTGACATCTGAAGTTAGGCACATGCCTTTAGGGTTGGGCACCAAAAACAATGTGCAGAAAAAAATGTATTCAGGTTCTTCATTACTGTTGTGACCCATGACTAATTATTAGTTACTGAAGCCAGTTTTAACACATGCCACACTGACAGCTATTATCCTAAAGACATCCTAAAGTTTCATTTTTCACCGAGGATGCATACTGAATATAGTTAAAACACTCATAAAAAACCTGCCATTAGGAAGGCTGTGTATCCTCACAACCCATTGCATTTGTGTTTGAGAGCGAGGAGTCATCCTGTAAATGGTCACTTTGACTCCCTTTTTAAGCAAATGGACTTGGACACCATTCCAAACCACCATTACTCTCTACCAGTATTCATCAGGAACAAGGACAGGGTTCTGGTAAGACTGAAACTAGTCAATGTCCACTGCAGTGAATTGCTTTTCTCTCTGTGTCTTCATTAACACTGGTAATACCAATAAGAAAGACCCAACATGTGCAAACTCCATTTGACTGCTGAAAAGGTAAGTAAAGAAAAGTAAAAACAGCATCGCTGGTCTAAGAAATAAAAAAAAACAGTTACTCAAATATGGCTACCAGTCCATAATGGCCAGTCTACTTTTCCATGCTGTGGCCTGTTGGAGAAGCAGCATCGATTCAGGCAATGCCAAATGCCTCATCAAACTCATCAGGAAAGCCAGCTCCATCACAGGACTGACCCTGGCTATTTCAGGGAATGGCATGGTGGCTTTTGACAACATTATGAACAATTCTGCCCAACCGTTCCAGAGGGCACTCTCTTGGAGCACCTTTAGCCACTGGCGCAAATCCCCATGGTATGCAAAGTGCTACTGCGGATCCTTTCTACCTGCTGCCATTAGGTACCACAACATGTCCTTCCGACTCACAGCCAGCCCAAGCCATAACACGTCAAGGCAGCATTTCACTTTTAAAAGACAGCACCAGACTTTTTATATGCAAACTGCACATAAACCACCCGCTAACTTATTTATTGCATAAACAATATTATTTGCACGTGTACTGTCCTTGCACATTGCCTGTGTTTTGCAATATATGTTACCTTCTGTATACATAGGAATTTCCCAGGCACCAAAGAAATATTCTCTAATCTTTTCATTATCTTTAGGTGAGTACTCTCTATTTTTGGGTCAACCTACTTTGTCAACTATGTAAAATAAGTAAATTTATCAAGTGTAAAATTCCAACAGGACCAGTAAGCCATACAACTGTCCATCTTGTTGTAAACAAATTAAAAACCAGATGTTTCCTAGGTCTTCTACAAATTAAAAATGGAAACCGAATGCCCTAAGTTTCCCCTGGGTACTCCATTTCCCCCGACAGTCCAAAAACATGCTGAGGCTAACTCGAGTTACCAAATTGCACATAGGTGTGCATGTGTAATTGTTGTGTGAGTGTGCCCTAAGATGGGTGGGTGCCTCATCCTGAGTTGTCCCCCGCCTTTTGCCTGTAGCCTCCGGGATAGGCTCTGGACCCCCTGCAACGCTAAACAGGATAAGTGATTTCAGAAAATGGATGGATGGATGGATGGATACCCTAATGCAGCAATAAGGATAAGCCAAGAATTAAAACAGTGGTCATGTTAAAAGGAATCAACAATAACACACAGCTAACAACAAACACAAAGTTAATTACAATATCATACTGTTTGGAAAGAATATATTGAATTATCTGTATTTCTGCATGAATGTCTCTGATCTGAATGTGATCTTATCTTCATCTAAGTCACAATAATAATTTTTATTGAACAAATTATATACACAATATTTTATATTAATATATCTTTATTACACAAATGGAAAAAAAACTTCAGTGACTTCTTTTACTGAACATAACCTAAATGGTTTCTGTAACCAATTACCAGTCCCGAGTAGTGGCTAAGAGTATTGGTATTTTGTCCTTTACACAAAATCGTTTTACCCCATTTATATTTCATGATATCTTCTTCAGATCACACCATGACATAACATGACTCTGACTTTGCCTTTCAAAATCCAAAGTATTTTCATTTTTAGATCACAGACAAATGCCCTGACATTCTGCTGTGGATTTTTTGGATATAACTTGGAATCCATTGGTCCATCAATGACTGAAACTCTCCACCATGCTTCACAGTTGGAATGAATTTTGAGTTTTGTTGCTATGCCATGTTTTCTAGTTTTCTTTGAGGCAGCCTCTGGTAACCTTCTCAGTTATAAACACACCTTCATTTCAATGGTGTGTGAAATGACAATAATGTGACTTGACCTGACTAGCTAAACATGACTATGTTTGTTAATTATTATGACTCAGAGATAAAGTCACGTTTAAGGAACAATTCATGCAGAATTCCAGATAATTATAAAGGATTTTCTTTGTACAGTCAATTCATCACACCAAACAATGTGATATCCTAGTAATGTATTCCAGCAGCAGCAAAACATTGTTTAATTTTTTAAGATTCTTCACTTTGCTTCATAAAGTAAAATTACTCCTCAAAATTTGGTTTTCAATAGATAGATAAATGGATGTCAAAACAATATCAAATTCCATGTTTTTGTTGACCTCTGTGCAGATCTTAGACTACAATTCATTTTTAAAAGACTCACAGGGGACAAACCGAGTCAATGGCAGAGATTCTTTGGCTGGATAGTATATAAATGTGCTCCGACCATGGGACTGCCCCGTCTCTGGAAATACCTAAGGAAACACGCATCGTCGTGATTCCTGGTACAGTTCTGGCTCCACGGCCCTACTGACAAAACGCTGCAGTTTTTTGTCTCCTGCAAATTGCGAAGTCATTGCGTTACAGATCTCCCCAAATCTAATAGTATCAATTATGAAATGTAATACATACACATGTAGTGACGTGCTGCCGTTGTCAACTCCTTTTGTGTGTGGACAAGGTGCAGGCGAGTTTCACGCATTCCTTAGCGAAGCCCACATAAAGGTAATTCACACCTTAACCAGACTGGCGACTTCTAGAGCAATCACACTCACCGATTTTGACTCACAGACGACAATGCCAAAAAGTGTAAACATATTCTTACCTGTGGCCACGATTGGGCCGTCAGAGATGGCAGTATTCGACGGATCATTTGAGTACCTGCTCTCTAATCCGAATACCGCAGAAAACACAAGTCCACGTAGCAGCAAAATCACAGCCTGAGAAAAGTAAGTCATCGCAGAGGAAGCTTTAAAATCCTTTTCACGCAGCTGAAGAAAACAAAAACTGAGACCACGCGATGTCTTCCCAAGCTGATTTAGTTGAGTGTAAAAATTATAATCGTGCCCATCAACTGATGTTTGTACAGAATTACAATTAGAATTCGACTAGATTAATCGAATTTCCAGATTGGAACGTCGAACAGCAGTTCTTTACATTGAATGGAAGCAGTTTAAACTGCTGTATAACTGACGATTTAAAAAACGCTAATGCATCTCAATATGAAAATATATAAATACACTACAGCAATGTGACCAGTGTAAACATCTCGTTAAATACCTACAAAATATACGCAAGGTTCAAAATGGAACTTCATCCGAATGATCAAAAAATAAATACTTGAAAAACCGCATTTATACACTATTTACTGTACACCAGAAAGTGAATACGAAACGATCTGAATCTCTAAGGCGATTCAAATGACACTTTACATTAAACGATTTGAAATATTGACTTCAAGTTGAACAAACTTCCAAAACCAAAAGTGCAAAAACGTGGAATTTCCAGTCTAAACAAATAAAATAAAAAACATAAAAAATACAGTTGCTTGCTGCCAAGAAACGATGTATCCAAGCCACCTTAAAGTGCAATAATCCAATCCTTACGACTGAATCAAGACATTGTTTCTGTACGTCCATATACAGTAGGCAAACATTACTGATGTTTCAGTATACTGAAGCAGTAAGACATAGGTTCGCCGCTTGAAATGAAAGTACTGGATCTTCCACAGGAAATAAAAAAATATATATATATGTTAACTATCTTATTTACAATCTGTCTTGAGTAACCCCTCAGTTAACGAAACGCCAAAAGCCTCTTGTCCAACACGGTCACTCAGTTTGATTATATAAGTTAACGTCTGGTTTTCAAGTGTTCAAGTGACACATCTGCCTTTTTCTGTTCCGTCTTTACAGCTGAGCGCTCGACACAGGACTAAACCGGCAGGGCGGAAGTCCGTATGCAAATCGCCAGGCATCAGCGCCAGCAAATTTCTTCGTCCGCAACCCCACATCCACACACCCCCTTTCTACATTAAAATCCACTGGGTGTATGTGCGTGTAAGCAGTGTATAGTAGTATATTGTTATTGTGACCGCAACCGGAGCACACTTGGGTCTTATATTTATTTACCAGAATTAGCAATAAAACTGTTGCTGATGTATGTAAATCAAAATTGTATTTCTCGTCGGCACAAAATGCAAATTCACGTCAATTTGGCTGTGGCTTCGCTGTTTTATCGCACTTAGGATGAGTGCCGTATTTGGTGAACCCTGTGAGTTTTTGCCTCTATGTCTTGCGTTACCATTGGCTGTACAGTCTAACAAGGCGGGACGCCATTGGCTGCCTTTAGTTCATTGTTAACGACGTTCAAATTAGTGAAATGCTGGGTTTTTAAGATATGATATATGTTTACTGTGTGTACAATTCTAATGTAAAATTCGAATGTGTAAAGTTCTCGAAATGCCCTTATCACCGTTAAACTAAGAAACTAAAATTACGTCGTAATCCCTTAATCATATTTAACGGAAATATTTTAGATTGATCTTTAAGCATTTCTCGAAAGGACGTATAATATGATGCACAGCATTTTATATTGTATATAAAAAGATAATGTGCTTTAGGGAAACGGTAGGATGGATCCTGGTACAATAAATTACTCAGGCAATGTGGTACAATGGCCTCATCCTTAGAGTACTAATGATTTGGCTATAAGGTGTGCATTAGGGACATGGACACCCTGGCAGATTCAATTGGATGAGGAGTGGAAGGTGACATTTCGTCAGGAGGCCCAGATTTTTTAGAGCCTGGTTGTAGGGGGATATGAAGCAAAATGGTAAGGTAAGCAAGGCAGGCGTGACAGTCTTGGTAAACAAGTGGCATATGTGATACAAAGTGTTGCTCCAGTGAGGCCAGGGTGAAGGAGAGAGAGAAGCAGGCAGATGATAGGGAGGGAAAAATAACATACAAGCAGCATAATTTGATATGTGCCCAGTGGGGGAGCAGTTGGCAGCTGTCCAGAATTCACAGTGCAAAGGCAGATCTTAAGACTACTCATAAGTCATCAATGGGAGCCATTTACTCAAGTAAAACTGTATATACCCATTTGAAAAAAAAATATGAAAAGTAAATTCCAATTCATTCACCCAATCATTGTTGAGTACAATAAAGATCTACAAATCTAATACAAAAATCAATGAATGTGTAAAAAGAAAAAAAAAACAAAAGTAGACCAGGTGCTGAAGAATTGTGATCGTATTAGGAAACTTAGGTATGAATGTATTTGAACAGTTCCTAATTGTTAATTATTAGAACATGGATCCATGTTATTTGTACTACTATCTCTCAGAGGGGCAGGTTTTAAGTCTGTGCTAAAGGAGAGACACAGAGAGGAAAGTTTGATACGTGGTGTGGTAGTAATGGGATTTAATTATCCCACACAATTTACTGAAATATAAATTATTATGTTCAGCCTGGTAAGTGTAGAAGTGTAGTAGTGTAGAAGTAGTCCAATAAATCCAATCCAATAAATATCTCTATCCAGAATTGTCATCCATTTGATATTGTTGGAGTGTCATGTTATTGACCAGATTTGGAACAATTTTTTGATTAAACTGACCAGCCCAAAATGTCGAACTGAGAGATATAGATCACCAGTCCCCTTTATGTACAAACTCCTAAATAACAGGCGGTTTTACTTTTTAGATCTGAGGTATCAGAAGAGACTTTCGGGTGAGTTAGCTTCCCAATGTCCCTTTAGCATCTTTACTAGTCCTTATTATTACATATCCTTACTAATCAAGACACTGAGAACTTGGTACATGCCTTTGCATACAGTAGGATAGACTTTTGTAATGTTCTGTTATCTGGGAATACCGCATATTCAACACCCTGCAGAGTATTGAAAATCCAGCAGCTCAAATTGTCACCAGGAGCAGGAAGTTTGTTCTTAGTTCCCTGCACTGGCTTCCTCTTAGGATCAGGACTGATTTCAAAATTCTCCTACTTGCATATAAGGCAATTAAAGGTCTAGCACCTGTCTGCCTAATGGAATTACTTCAGGTTTACAAGCCGTATTGTACACTTAGATTACAGAAAGCAGGCTTCCTTGTCGTGCCAGATATAAATAAAGTGACAGTTGGCGGTAAAGCATTCAGCTACAGGGCCCCTATATTGTGGACTGGTGTGCGAGCCTATGTTCTGAATTAGTCTTATTTTTTAAATCTCAACTAAAGACCTGTTACTTCACTTTAGCTTACCTGCAACCTAACACAACGTAACTATGGCTGCTGGTGCCACTGTACATGCCATTTTCTTACCTGCTATGCTTGTACATTAGTGTGTCGATGCATGTTCTGACCATCAGTGCATGTTCTGACCTCTGCTCTTTTATTTTCTCTGTTCTGCTTTGTTTTGTTTTGCAATACTCTTTCTTAAAGATATTGTAATGTATCCCAATACACCCATGTAAAGCACAATTCTGCTGTGAAAGACGCTATAAAAAATACATTGAATTGAATTGAAGTATCCAGCAGGTTCAGCACTGCCGGGTTCCCTAATAGCAGGAGGGGCTTTCCTACCCTCCCCCCATCTTGCCCTCCCCTTCTTAGCTGTACTCCCCCTAGAGCCACCAACTTCTATGAATTCTAGAATCACTGGATGGATCAACTGGAAATGTGAAAGCTAATGTATGTGTTCTTATCTAAATATTCCTATTAGTCCTAGGAATGACACATAACTGAAACTATACTGATTTATTTATTGTAAAATTGCACTTACAAGCCAATTCACAAAATATTTCCCCAACAATTAAGTGGTTAACTGTATTTATTTGTGTATATCTTAGTGTCAATACTAAAATAACTGGTCTCCCCACCCAGCCTCACAAAACATAACTGTAGGGCCATCTAACACATTGCATTTACAATAGGACAACACACACCCACTGAACTGCTATTTCACTATACTGCCCTCTAGGTGTAAAAGCCTGGTACTCACAGCCACAGGAGCCCTTAACTGGCTAGCTAATGGAAGTAGGAGTGTTTCTCTCTTAAGATATCGGTTGCCTGCTGTTACGTGCTGTCTGTGCTGTACCCTCTACTTGTTGTTAAGTCATGCTTATGTTTTGGTTGTGTATTTGCTGAAAGAAAATATCTTCGCAAAGCCAGAAGCTGCAGTGAAATGAGTACTGTGAGTTTTACAGCAGTAAATGTTTTCACTCAAATCTTTACAATAATGTATAACGTGTCTCCTATTCCAACTTGGTTTTGCTTCAGTACATTGTATGCCCAAAATAAAAAAAAGTAAACCTGTTCATGACCTCTAAAGTATCTACCATGTTATGTTATACAGACAAATACAGACCCCATTATCCTTTTCTTCTGTGATCAAATGTTACTGCCACCTAGATTGTACACTCTCAAGCTACAGTTAGCTGGCAGTAAAACCGCAGCCCACACCGTCAATCGTCCACCCCGAGCCAGCACCTGTCTGCCCCATATAGAGACAGAAATTTTATCAAATGTTCTGTATAAACTTGTTCTGTCTTGTTTTGTTTTGTTCGGTTTGACTCCTCTGCCGGCCCCTGGAGGATGGGCTCCCCCTTTGGGTCTGGTTCCTTCCAAGGTTTCTTCCTCCTAGGGAGTCTTACCTTGTCACTGTCGCCTTTGGCTTGCTCACTGGGGGGTCTTTATGTGGCAGTGATGCAAAGCGCATTGAGACAATGTCGTGATAATGCGCTATATAAATAAAATTGTATAGTATTGTATTGTCTGTTGGCATTTAAAGAAATTGTCCATCCAGGGGCCCATCCATTTGCTCCATCAAGAGACACTCTAAACTTTGTCCCTAAAACCTTTGTAAAATCATAAGACATATCCACGCCCATTCTTGGTGATTTAGCTTGTGCGACTTACTGAGTGAAGGTTATGTCCTTAGCAATGTCACACTGCACCTTCAACTTCTGGAGATTTTATTGAGGTTGCAGTCTTGAATGGTAGAATTTGATTCTAAAGAGTTTCTGGAAGACTCCCATTTAATTTGACATATATATTTATATGGCAGTTAACTTGTATCTTTTCTTCCTTCTTCTTTGATTGTTGGCCACAAAACACGTGGTCACATTATAAAAGTTTGGGAACGTTATGGTTTTCTTTTTTTTAATCTGTGTAAGATCCTTTGAGTCCAATTTTAATACTAATAATAAATTAGTAAAAATTTTAAGATGTTAAGATGATCGCTGATCCTGGGACAGTTGGTGTTCTTAATATAGTGGCCGTTGTTTGCTGCTATGTTGTTGTCATGGACTTCAAAGTGGTTTCTAAGGTGTTCCTAGGCAGTTGCTAGGGTGTTGCTATGGTGTCGCTAGGTGGTTGCTAGGCGAGCCTAAGGTGGTGCTATGTGGTTGGTAGATCATTATACTCAGTCTTACAGCAGCAGCATTAACACTGGCACAGTAGGAAAAGTTTGACCAAAATGCATTGAAGTCAATGGGAAAGAACGAGGGATGATAAAAGCAATGGAAGATGAGTGCGGGTCAAGATGGAGGTCATGAGGTGCTAGGTGATGAGGCCTGAGGTTGATTATCGAGTCTTGTAAATCTGGCATGAAGAGTGGCCTAGTAGGAAAACCTTGATTAAAATGCATTGAAGTCAATGGGAAAGAACGAGGGATGATAAAGGCAAGAAAAGATGAGTGCAGATCAAGATGGTGGTCAGGAGGTGCTAGGTGATGAGGCCTGAGGTTGATTATCGAGTCTTGTCTCAGTGGCATGAAAACTGGCTGAGTGGGAAAACTTTGACTAAAATGCATTGAAGTCAATGAGAGAGAACGAGGGATGAGAAAAGCAAGAAAAGATGAGTGCGGGTCACAGTCTTGGCCATTAGGTGGTAGGTGGCGAGGCCTGAGGTTGATCATCGAGTCTTGTAACTCTGGCATGAAGATTGGCTGAGTAGGAAAACCTTCACTAAAATG
>JAODKK010000015.1:18677013-18690664 GCA_026774405.1 Petrocephalus microphthalmus
TTTTGAGCTGGTAGCCCTCGAGCCATTTGGTAATCTTAAGGTAGCCCTTGGCTTTAAAAAGGTTGGTGACCCCTGGTCTAGGTGCACCATGATCCTGATTGGTATACAAAACTGGATACACAGATACTCTTAAATACCTTTAGCGTGTTCCCAGATCTCTATAAACTGTTAAAATTGAATAACTACAGTTTTATTACTGTGTTATAGGAGTTCGGTCTACCCGAACTGCTGAAGTGCCTTGGCCCCAGATAGACTTTGATGCTGTTAGTCTTGCTCATGTTGTACGCAATAAACGTACCAATGTTTAGAAACTAGTCCGTAGACATGTCTTCAGTTGCCAAGCAAGTGATCCATTTATTCATCCACTGGACTCTGCACTGCAAAAACAGTGCCAGCGGTCGTAGTGTAGCGGTCAAAAACCCTTTGCCTTTCCGGGGTCAAACACTTAACACTAACATTCCCATTACCTGCCTATATACCAATATGATCCAATCAATGACATGCGCCATCTAGTGTACACAAACAGAATTGCAACATCCCGGCAACATTTGGCTTCAACATACTGTATTTATATGTATCCCTTTGTTTTTAAAAATGCATATGACATAACTGTACTGGGCAGGATCTATGCTGTGATGGACTCAACAAGGTGCTGGAAACATCCCTTAGATATTCTGGTTTATGTTCTATAACATAATTGCACACTATGCTGCAAAACAACCATTCCACCACATTCCAAAGGTACCATGCAGGATCTACTGACTGGGAAGGCCATTTAAGTACACAGAAGTCATTGTCATGTTCATGGAACCAGTTTCAGAAGAACTGTGCTTTGTATCATAGCGCATTATGCTGCTGGTTGGAACTATTAGAAGAGGTAAATTATGGGCATAAAGGAATGCACATGGTCAGCACCTATACGCAACTAGGCTGTGCAATTTATGCAATGCTCATTGGTATTAGGCAGCCCTCTGTATGTCAGGAAAACACATTATAGCAATATCAACAACATATAGCATTATAGCAACATCAACAACCGATAATGCAGACACATTGCTGGATGGATCAGTGGCTTCATGCTGTTTACAGCAAATCCTGACCCTCCCATAAATCTGTCACAAATGGCATGAAAGAAAAAAGCAAACAAATACATTAGGATGTAAAGCACAACTGTGTGTTTCCATGTGGTTATCACTGTAATAATAGTCATTTATAAAAATGTTAGGTAGGTCTGGTTTCCCAGTATCATAGCTATGTTTGAGTAGAGTGTGGCTCAGCAGGTTACGCCTCTGTGCCGGTGATCGAAAGGTTGCCAGATCAAGCCCAGCATTGGCATGTGGGGCTGGTTAGCAGTGTTGATCATTGTTGATTTTATTCTCTGTGGAAAATTATTGATGAGTGGGCCAATTTAACAACAAAGGCAGTTAGTCACTGTCATATACAACACCAGGTTACTAGACTGATATAGTCAATTATCAATAAATTGTCATACAGCACAGGCCTAGTGCTAGTCCAACATTGTGACTGATTTTACAGTGGCCCCCAACTGTCACCAAGTCGAATTGTAAATAAAAAGAAAATATCCACTTGTCCTCTTGCAACTCAGTTTTCGTTATGGTGATCATTCGCCGTAACTTACAAAGCTGCATTCAAAACGGTCTTGAATGAATTTAAAAGAATAAGCAGCTTCTGGTAAGATCAATGGATTTGAATCTAAAGTACTTTTATACTGAAGTACTTTTAAATTCAGGCACGTTTTACTTTCATTTGAGTACTATTTCACTGGATGACTTTTATCTGAAAACATTTTAGTGTGGTATCCACACTATCCCAGGCACTCAAAAAAATATGTATTAAAAGCACAACTTTTTGTGACTTCTCTCAATGCAATCAGCCACAACAGATCTGGGCCTGTGCCTGTTTTTTTTCCATTTGCCACTACTACATAGTACTAAGGATAGGTGGTATGATCACATTCCTCCATGATAAAAATTTCCCAAACGCAGTGGGATAGTCCTGAGATTAATTTAGCTGAGTGATGCGATGATGAATTTCACCAACAGGCTAACAGACTGCTACAGGTATAATGCGCCAAATGGGGGTGGAGCAGCAGCAGCTGCTAGTCTTTCAAACAGGGGAAGCTCATTTTAGCCCTACATCATAAAATTATATAATATTATATTATATGAATGAACAAATGAACTCTTTACAAAGCTGAAACAAGGAGCAAACTTGAGAATGCTGATGTTTTTTTATTTAAAGAATGATTTATATATACATTTATACTACCAGCAAATAACACACGTTGTGCAGCCAACTGTCTCAGGACTTCACTTGCAAATCCGCATAGGACTGAGCTCAAAATCATTCCAATTCCCGTATATATTTAAAATTGCTGTCTATCAAAAAGGGGTTCCTCCCTTTAGACAGATCCTCCAATCATCATACATCAGCTCAGTGTCCTGGCCTCCCCACTGCTCCATTCACTCCCGGAGAAGCTGAGCTTCCCTGGAAGTGACGATTTTGCTGCATCTATCCAATAAGCATTTAGCTTCTTTGCAGTGACAAAAGCTATAGAAATGTATGAGAAGAAAAATCACATCAGATAATCTACGATAAATAGCTGATTCTGAACAAACTCGTCATGAAGTTGAACGCGTTTTAGCACACTTTTACTAAAAGCAATATCAATACAATAGTGCATATCTGAACATTTATTTTCTGACATATTCGAGGGAGCGGTGCTTCCCTTGTAGTCCTACAGCAATCGTCACTGGGGTAGAGGGAGGCCTGATCAACTTTGCTAACCTCCCCACAGATAGTGACATAAAACAAATTATACACCTTATAAACAAAAACATCTAATAAACTTATTAAAAATGATCTTGTGACACCTCCAAATTATTGGCGCCCCAAAGTTTGAGAACCACAGACCTGGTTGATGTTTCCAAGATTTTTCTAAAAGAAGAAGAAATTAAAAGTGAAATAATTCTTTATTTGCAATTTGCACAAGTGCGGGTTCACTGTAATGCCTTCGCTTAATGCATCTTGCTTTCCATAAGACTTATATAAAGGTGAGAGCAAGCTTGGGGATTACAGCAAGGGTCAGTCAGCATGCAGCTCCCCTGGAGCTGAGAGTTAAGGGCCTTGCTCAAGGGCCCATGGACATGCAACTCTTCTGCTGCGGTTTGAATTGACGATCTTCCAACCACAGACACTAAGGCCCACTGAACCACTCATCAATCTATGGTCTACTGGATTTACTGTGTTCACAAGATCAAGGGTCTCCTGCAGCTGCCCCTTCCTTCCTTTATTGCCACCTACCACTTCTCATGCTTCACTTTTGGTGTGGATTGGTCTCAAAATAAAATCGGGTGTACATCTCATTCACATTTAATTTTTTGCGAAGTGCTAATAAGATCAAATACAGGACCATAAGACCATGAAATACTTTTTCGGTTATCATGTTCACAAGCTCATGTCTTCTGAGGTCACCATTCCAATTGCTGGCATTAAGCCATGTTGCTTTACTTTTCAGAATCAAAGTCTTTATTCACTAAAAATTTTGTAAATTGTATTGTAAAGGAATTCAGTTTGGTACAGGTGGTTGCATGCAGGGTTATTATTGTTCACAATAACTAACAAAATAAGTAAATGGGGATCAGGATGACATGACAAGGATTTTAAAAAGTATTTTATTTAATATACTAGAACAGCATGGTATTAAACTTTAAACTGGTTTTTGGAAACATATTTTGGATAGTTTATAAAAAAGATCAGTCATTAACATTGCAAAGCTAGCTAGGTTTTTCCCCTGTTTTAGTGAAACTTTAATCCCCTGCGCTATAATGTCCATACAGTATGAAGGCATGAAAAAGCCTTCTTAAATCGAGCAGATTAGCAATGTAAGAACTGCATGTTAGTTTTAATATTGCACATTGTCCAGCCCTATAACATACTACAGTCATTTTTCAAATTCAGTACAATATACACCACCTTGAATTGTCATGTCATTTAGTTTTTACCCATTTTTATGCTAGTGGAAAACCAACACCTTTAAGTATTAAAAGCATCATACCTGGTGTTTTGGAAAAGCGCCCAACTTGTCAATTTACCCATGCATCATGGTAGTCGCAGCAGCCAAAGTTGGGTGAAAGCGCCGGGGTCACATTTGGGATTACTTTGAATATGACTGTGTCAGAACAACCACATCTCTGTAACTCTCTTTCTTTCTCTCTCGCTCTCTCTCTCTCACACACACACACACACACACAAATACACTGACTGACACCATCTCTTTTTGTGGATGGTTGTTCATCGGTTGTAAGACATTTTGTTGAGTTTTTATTACACAATGCTTTTGCTGACCTGTCTGAATCGGGCCTTTGAGAAATACCTTATATTACAAAAAAGTAAACCACTAATAAAAACGGAATGAAAACTAAGCATTTTCAAAAAAACAAAACTAAACTAGCAATCCCACTTAAAAAACTATAAAGACTAAACTGAAATTGAAAATGAAATTAAATATAACTAATGAAAAATGCTAAACTATTATAACTATTTATATGGCATGACATATAAATTAAACAAACAGATAAACATATAAACAATGTGATTTGTCTCAAAATTTGACCAGGTCCATATCTTTACCCATACAATTTGTCTGCAAAGTCTGAAAAAGGCCTGTCAAATATTTCTGGAGTTATTAGACTAATGTGATCAGTTTCTGAAGCTCCCCTTTTCTTTCCATATCAAAGAATGTTTTGATGAGCAATAAGATTACACACTGCTATCCCAGTCACCAGATTGTATCCCAGCAGAATATTTCAGCAAAGTTTTTCCGACACCAAAAAAAACACCTGGTGGAATTCCCTAGAACAAATGGTGTCACATCCCTCCAACAGAGTCTAACTCAAATAGAGTCCATTTCAAGTCACAGCAAAGCTGTTCCGTCACCTTGTATCAGGAGTCATTATATACAGTATACACATGAGCATGAATACGCGCACACACACTGTATACTGTATGTCTTATAAAAATTTCTTATGCCTAAAAGTTACAAGGGTCTCACAGTACAATGATGATGACTGCTGACTGTATTCTTTAACCTGTGCTGCATTTGTACCCATTTTATCACTTTCTGCTTTGATGACCAGAAAGAGACCATTTCTAACACCAATATGTGTTGTACACAAACAATAATATTGGCTATCTATAAAAAAACTAGTTAAATAAATGCATAGTTAGGTACTGGTCCCTCGTTAGTAACTTTATACATTACATTTACAAGAATGATTATAATTATTTTTAGTTGACTACAAGCACTACAAGGTAGTCAATGTAATGTGCTATATTTTCCATAATACCAGCAAAGTCTGGAACAAAAATTGTTACAATGACAGAAGACAAGTTCTTTACAAACGTTTTTGATCAGCTTCTTTTTTTACTCTTCTCCAATCAGTTCAAAAGTGAGAAAAATTTTGTTTCGCCATCATGCTGCATTTATAAGTCTGAGAAACATGCAAACACTTGATTTTTTTCTATTGACTACTCACATGTGCAACTCCCGATAGACTGCATTCTGCAGATTTCTCTCCCATCCTGTTAAAGAGAGCATTTAAAAAAATACCAAGAAATTAATCTGATACAGTGGTCTAAAAAGTCCTGTTACTGGTAGGTACATTGATGTAAATGTTAAGTGAAAGCCCCCCAGGTTATTACAGACTAATATACCGATCATCAAATCGTACAAGAATATTACTAAAATTCTGAAGCAAATGACATTTTTATATTGTAGGATACATTCTTAAGTGCACATTTTATTTCGCAATTTTATGTTCTGTTTTAGGCCATTCGAGGTTTAATATTACGAATTCCTTTCAGATGGCCCACTGGTTCGGTCAGATATTCAGAAAACGGCGCTCCGTCGACGTGGCGTAAACCTCTTAGGTATGGGTTCAAATATAGCGATTCAACGCACGACTTAAACAGATATATGAGAAAATTAAAAACTACCAAAAAGATATTAGCATCATTTACCAGCTTCCTTTAGAAAACTCCGTACGTCATCTTTAAGACAATCGAGCTTAATGTCTGGTCTGTGTAAACACTCCTGCAAGAAAAATGTCATCAACCATGAAGACAAATGAATTATATGCTGTGTTAACAAATATTCACTCTGCTAAAATATCTATTCAGCATCGTTAATATTCATTGATTGCTTGGAGTTTTATAGTACAACGACACGTTTATCTTTAATTCAGAACGTTATTAGCATGGCTGCACCCATGTAGCTACCCAGCTAGCCAAACATTTCACTTATCCCTAACTGAACAATTCATGATACATAATATTCAATTACAAGGAAGCTGTTCACCAAGTTCACGTTAAATTTTCGTTGAGAATTCGTACTGAAGCCTGTGAAATCATCAGTCATTTCAGGACGCTAACTAGCTGGACGTTCGGACGGTTAACATGACGCAGCATTACACACTACTTACTTTGGCCTGTTTTTCCAGGTGAGAATGTAAGTAACTGCCTTTTAGTCGCTGGACAATTTGAGCAATTATTAAGTTCAACTCCGATTCTTCATCCATCACGTATTTACAATGTACGTTATTTTCCCAGAAGATTAAGATTATTTCAGTAATCCGTTTGACTTTCAACGCATCCGCGGTAACCAAGCAACCGCGCGGTGAGCGCCTACCGGAGAGATCGCCGACGGAAACTAGAGATAATGGACGTTAGTTCCTAATAGTGGCGCTGCCCAGATTACCCTTTGTACCACTTAACCAATAAATACATTGTAATGTCTTTACTATACAGGTTAAGTACTTAAAATTAACATCTCTATTATTGCCCTTCGTTGCTGTTTTAACGATAAAACGAATAATAGTGTGGTCCTGCACAGGGATCACGCTCCAATAGTGTTTTGATCCTTGATTTTATCTTGATTTACTAAGTATAACATATACCGAGGCATACACGTACTATTTTCATTAAGTACTGAAATGATAATTTAACTTACTGGCAGACTTACAGCCCGATATCTTACTCGTAGGACATATCTGTCAAACTTCGTGGTTAGAATGGCTTCAAACTCACTGACACACGGGGGTAATGAGCAGTTTCTCACTGCGCCGTCTGCTCTGCTCTGAAATTTATACAGCAAAAGACTGGGTACAACTGGGTGATCACATGCCGTCTACGTCTGTGTTCTCACAGCCGCTTATATTTTAAGCATGATTCATGTCATTCTGCAATTTATGATTATGTTTCATCACTGACTTATCTGAAGTGAGCGGAATTTCAGTACAAGAAAACTCAACTGAAGATATTCTGCCATCTGAAAACTGTGGAAAGGCAATATTTCAAGAGATCTTCCGTGGGGATTCCTTTTGTATTCATTAATTTTCTATACCTCAAAAGGTATATTTACCCATAGGCGTAAATTATGGGGAGAGGGGGCAATAATCAAAACTGGCTAATACAACCCCTCAAGACCTCACCCTCGAAAGTTAAAACCAGTTACGCCCTTGAGTTTATCTACACATAGGGTACAACTGGCAGACCATTGAGGGTACAGCCAAGCGTAATTGTGCCCTCAAAGGTACAAATTGATAAATCTGATTAATTAAACTGGGTCAGAGCGGTTTGATGAATAAATTAAATTAAGTTACAATGGATCAAAGCTGAAATTGATGGCACTTAGAAAGACAGCAAAATATCACGTTTCAAAAAGCTACTACCTCACTTGTTTTTAAAATTTTTTTACCAGTCCCTAAAAACAAACTGCTTGACGTCATTCGTAAGAAAAACATTCTATCAAATCGCGTAGATAGTAACAATTATATTAATAAATCATATAACACTTTGTGGAAGAGTTACCACCGTTCAGTTTTACATAAATCTCATCACATATTAATATTTAATATGCGATGCAATATTTAATATTTTATGGTTATTCCACCAGACAAAGCGTAAAATGGGCAAAATTTTTAAATGAATATTGTTTTATCTTTCTGATCGCGCACTGTTAAATTCAATTAGAATTCACTGACACAACGAAAAAGTGAAAACTACCCATAAGGATCGGAAAGGCGGAGTTTCGTAATGTGGTCTTAGTGTTTTACCTCAAGTTCACGGGAAAGATCCGCACAGTACGCTACTTCACTGCAAGGCAGGGTCACGGGAAACTGTTGTGTTCTTTTGCGTAAGGAATTAAAAACCCTAAGTAACAGCTTAGTATCCTAATATCACCTAATTTGGGTAAGGGGTCGTTTTAATGAAAAGTTACTTATAAGATGTATAGTACGAAGGAGCGAGAAGTTCCTTTGTCGGGTACAATCAAGGTAATAGGCCTACTGTATACGTTATTTAAATAAAGTATTGGCACAGTGTAAATTTAAATATTTAAAATGCATATATGCATATATAAGCGGCTATGGAGACATTCACTTTGCATGATATGCTCATAAATTCCACTGATATTTACAAACTATTATGCGGCCTTGGAATAAAGAATGATTCGGATTGCTATGGTGGAGAGGACTTGCAACCGGAGCTCAAAGGTAGGCTTAAACCTTACACTGCAAAAAGGGTTTGTTGACTCAGTAAAGTCATCTTCGTAAAATGTCAAATCAACTAATTTATTTAAATGTAGATATAACTTAACTCTGTCAAAGCAACAATGATTTTAATGAGTCAAGTTGAGTCAACAAATCCGTTTTCACAGTATACTGAACGTTCTCCATCTTCACTGGTTGTTTCAGATTTAATATTTAATCATACGTAATCTAAATAGGAACAACATGTATTCTTATTCTTATTATTATTGGCATCAGCAGTAGTATTATATTATATTATATTATATTATATTTTCATTTCAAAATCTTCTGTATAAGCTAATAACTAATTTAATAATAACTGTCAGGATTGGTGGGGCTAAGGCTGCGGGAGCAGACCGAGTGGGCAGGGCGTGACAATAACAAATTGGTTTATATGGAAACCTGCAAAGCTTAATTTCTAAGAATTTTGTAAAATCCTAAACAGATTTAACTCAAATATTAAAATATTTGACTTTAGGCAAACCTATGCATATTTAATGTGGGCTATAGCGTTACCACACTTCGCTACGTTTAATGATACATATAGTGCTGGCTTTCTGCTTTTCAGACGCAAACCAGACGGTGCGGATCGTGCTGTACAGCTTGATCTTCCTCCTGAGTGTTCTGGGCAACACCTTGATCATCACCGTGCTGGTGCGAAACCGGCGCATGCGAACTGTGACCAACCTATTCCTCCTGTCGCTGGCTGCCAGCGACCTCATGCTCTGCATCTTCTGCATGCCCTTCACTCTCATTCCCAACGTAATGCGCAACTTCGTCTTCGGCAGCGGCATGTGCAAGGTGGCCATGTACTTCATGGGTGAGTTCTGGGTTCGGAGGGATTTGTCTGCTATCACTAGACCTGTGCCGGTTTACTGTGGACTTAGGTGATTGAATCTGAGTCGTTTGGAAAAATTGTAGTTGCTGGAAACATGACAGGTAGTAGTACATCCAGAGCAGTTTACGAAGAGGGAGACAAAAAACAAGAATAACATGCAGTATTTTTATTCTATTTAAGTAGTTTATGTAGTCCAACAAGTAGAGCACAACGTAGATATTGTGGGCCCAAATCCCAGAGTAAAAGTGTCAAATAAATGAGCAAAATGTAGAATAACGTTGTGAGTATCTATCTTGGAAACGCTTCTCAGGCCAGGTGGAAATGCATATGTATGCCACAAAACAACGGGTTCACTTTTAGATGGGCTGAGAATGGTGACATTGTGGTATAGTCATTTACTTAGCCATGAAAAGCATGTCAAATAAATAAATAGAAGCTATAAAACATGTTTCTAACCAAGATAGCTTCATTGTACTCACTTATATTTTTGTTCAAAATCAAATGTTTAAAATTGTTTGTTTTATAGTAGCCATGGCATTAATGGCAAAAATTATATATCTTAATACTTTTGGAGTAGGCTATATATTGGTCAGGCGCTGTTGATTTCTTTTCAACAGAATTGTAATCACATTCAAGCATGTTGCTGACACGTGAAATTACTATGAAATAAGGTTTACTTGTGAAGACACATTCTTGATCTTTATCTAACTTAATCTAACTCTAAATACATGTCCTTGTTTGTTTGGGTAGTCATGGAGTGACCAGTGCAGAATGGCACAGACATTCATTTAATCTGGCATAGTGTTTAAAAGGGCTGAAAACATTTGAGCTCCTTTGATGACTCAGCTGCTGTATAACCATGATAATTTGCTTTGTTTATTACATCCCCCAGTTTTGTGCTAGGAGTTGTTAATATTTATTGGAAACTTCAGATGCTAGTGATAATGAGAATTGAGCTGTAAGCTCTGTATGTCTGGAATCTGCTTGATGTACAAGTTAAAATGCAATGGTCTGGATTCATCTTCTGTAAGAACCTTGTACCCCTGCTCTTAAATGCTGCTTTACAAGCAAAAAAGAATAATTATATGTTCATAATATTTGCAACACTTATATGTTCATAATCTTATTTTGGTTACCATTATTATTATGCCCATTTATTTTTAAAATATTATATTATTACACAACTGATATAACTAACTGATATAAGTATTAATTATAATTACAATGATAACAAGTGTACAATGCTAGCACATGTAACCCATGCAACATGTATCCTGTTCAAAATCACAGGCATCTCAGTGAGTGTGTCTACTTTCAATCTGGTGGCCATTTCACTGGAGCGCTACAGTGCCATCTGCAATCCACTCAGCTCCAGGACTTGGCAGACCAAGTCCCATGCCGCCAAAGTCATCTCTTCCACCTGGGTTCTCTCCTTACTGCTCATGCTGCCATACCCTATCTTCAGCACCCTGGTACCTCTCAGACATGACAACAACAGCACAGGAAACATGTGCCGGCTTTTATGGCCCAGCGACGTGATCCAGCAGTCCTGGTAAGAGGTTCTTATGCTGTCTGTCAAGTTCCATGGAGTTTTGTCATTAATTTCATAATTAAGTTCATAAGCATGCAAAATAAACCATGTTTTGATTTGTTATCCTTATGTTAGCCTGACATGGTGGTGCAGTGGTTAGCACTGTTACCTCACACTTCTGGGATCGGGATTCAAATCCCACCCCGGTTGCATGTGTGTGGAGTTTGCATGTTCTCTCCATGTCGTTGTGGGGTTTCCTCCGGTTTCCCCCCCATGATCTAAAAACATGCTGAAGCTAATTGGAGTTACTAGATTGCCCATAGGTGTGAGTGTGCCCAGCGATGGGCTGGCCCCTCCACCTGGGTTGTTCCCTGCCTCGTGCCCGTAGTTTCTGGGATAGGCTCTGGACCTCCCGCGACCCAAAAAGGATAAGTGGGTTGGAAAATGGATGGATGTTAGCCTGAGTTATGCATATTAAATGTTAGGTATTAAAAACCAAGCAGAAATGGATTCTCTGGAGCATAAAGTGATTCAGCTTTCAATCAGGAGTCTCCTGTATCCAAGGTATGTATTCCTATTACTGCTCAGGCCAGGTAAGTGTACTTCTTACTTTACCTCGTTGCTGTTGCTATTACAGTTGCTTCCAGGAATGGATTCCTATTATTCCTTCTCTTTTTCTTGTTCCTCTGCAATGAATGTAAGTCTGTCTCCTCCTCATACGGTTCCCTTTACTGTTCCTCACTAGGTATGTGTTCCTCCTGCTGCTCCTCTTCCTGGTACCAGGCATAGTCATGATGACAGCCTATGGGCTCATTTCCCTCGAGCTTTACAGGGGAATTAAATTTGAGACTATGAACAGGAAAAGCAACAGAGGTAGGACACGGCTCAGGAATCCCTTGGTCGATACTTATAACTGTTTTACCTCATAAAGATTAATTATGAAAAGTATGTATTATGAAATACATAATAATTATATGTGTATATAATAATTTGATTGAGTTATTTAAAACTAAAATAACACATTTAGGGTGGAATGGTGGTGTGGTGGTTAGCACTGTCACCTCACACCTCTGGGAGCAGCGTTCGAATCCTGCCCAGTTCCATGTGTGTGGAGTTTGCGTGTTCTCCCTTTGCTGTTGTGGGGTTTCCTCTGGTTTTCCCCCACAGTCCAAAAACATGCTAAGGTTAATTGGAGTTCCTAATTTGCCTGTATGTGTGCATGTGTGAGTGACTGGTGTGTGAGTGTGCCCAGCGATGGGCTGGCCCCCCATCCTGGGTTGTTCCCTGCCTAGTGCCCGTTGCTTCCAGGATAGGCTCTGGACCCCCCGTGACCTTGATAGGAAAAGCAGGTTGGAGGATGGATGGATGGCACATTTATTACTGAAATATTTTTTATTCATTTACTTATAACCGTTTTGTTCGGTTTGACTCCTCTGCCGGCCCCTGGAGGATGGGCTCCCCCTTTGGGTCTGGTTCCTCCCAAGGTTTTTTCCTCCTAGGGAATTTTTCCTTGCCACTGTCGCCTTTGGCTTGCTCACTGGGGGTCTTTATGTGGCAGAGATAATGTAAAGTGCATTGAGACAATGTAATGTTGTGATAATGCACTATATAAATACAATTGTATTGTATTATAACTTACATGCTCACAGGATCCACACACACATATTAGTACTTCCACACACCAGTGCATTGACATACACAGACCTCAGACTTTTGCATACATACACTCAGAAATGTTACATTGTGACATGCGAGCATTGCTTCTTTGTTGTTGTATTCTTTCTCAGAGAAAGAGGCTGGCACGGGAAGCCCAAGGCCCACCGATGGAGATGGCTGCTACTTGCAGCCCTTTAAAAAGGATCAGCTGGAGTTGCAGCAATCAAAACAGCCCAACCCCCAGGGGGTAGATGCATCTCACAGCAACAAGCCCAAGCTCAGCCGTGTGTGCAGTAACAGCTCCACGGCCAACTTAATGGCCAAGAAGAGGGTCATCCGTATGCTCATTGTAATTGTCAGCCTATTCTTCCTATGCTGGACACCGGTTTTTACTGCCAACGCCTGGCGGGCCTTTCACCAGCGCTCTGCCATCCAGCTGCTGTCAGGGGCTCCCATATCCTTCATCCATCTCCTGTCCTACACCTCTGCTTGTGTCAACCCCTTCATCTACTGCTTCATGAACAAGCGTTTCCGCTTGGGCGTCCTTACCACCTTCAGCTGCCGTGACCGCCACCCGCCTGGACACCGTAACCGTGGGCCCACCACAATGCGAGACACGTATGATAATGGCACCCTCACACGCTTCACATACAGCAGCATACGTGGTTCTGCCCAGGCATAATGTATAGCCCCACTCCTGCCATCGCTAGATTGAGGGAGGCAATGGGGCTGATTTTGGTTCTGTAATCACATACAGCTTTAGTAAGAAAAGCTGTATGCGCTTGAGAAAAATGGCAACTGGTACTGGGACTGAATGAAGCTGACCAAGTGTGTGTGCCACTTTGGGATCCCCACCATGGTGTATTGCAAAGTACTGTTTTGGTATTATTTACGATTTCAGGGCAAGAATACCTTTGCCATTCATCTGAAACACAATCGGTTAATTTAGTTGATTTCACCCCTCCTTAGTCTGCCCTCTGCTGCCTTTCTCATGACTGTGCCCACTTCATATAGAAT
>JAODKK010000015.1:18690764-18700902 GCA_026774405.1 Petrocephalus microphthalmus
TTAATTTAGTTGATTTCACCCCTCCTTAGTCTGCCCTCTGCTGCCTTTCTCATGACTGTGCCCACTTCATATAGAATGCTTGGTCTCTCTCTTTCAAACACAGAAAGCAACCCCAACTGCAACTCTGCAGTCCTTTACATTGCATGTAGTATATTCTTGGTATCACCATAACCCTGTGAATAGCTTAAATACTTGGGTTTCGGCCACCACCATTGCTACCTAAAATTGCTGGGAAAAATGCTTGGAACTGACTACTGTCAACTGGCATGAGACTTTTCCTTCAAGTTTCAGAATCTGTCGCCCAGAGTATTCTGTAGCTCTTATCCACTTCTTTGTGATACTTTATTAATCCCTGTGTGGAAATTCTCTTTTCACCGACCCTTTCTGCTCTCCCTGAGACAGACACAGACACATATACAGGCGAGAGCAAGCTTGGAGGTCACAGCTAAGGGTCAGCCACTTACAGCATCTTTAGACTTCTTGCATATGGATGTTATCAATCATTAAATACTATGCTGCATTTTAAGTCTAAAACTAAACTATCCAGGTGGCTTCTAATCTGTACTTGATGTTTGCATAACCAAACCCATTTGGTGGTGTGAAGTATCCGCAGATGTGCTACATTTGTCCTTGAACCCCAGTGTGCAGCCACCTGCTGTGGGATTTCTGGCACCTGTGGAGCCTTCAAAGGAGCTACATGGTTCTGCGTGCCAGTCATAGTTCTTGTTTATCAACTGTGGTGTCAGTACACCCTGTGCACATGTAGTATTCTAGTGTTTTTATTTTCTCATATTGCTCTCAATTTATCTTTAAACTTTTGTGGAATGAAATTTTATATGGCATGTTTTAGTTTTGTTTTGTATTATATGAGAACTTTGATATAGAAAATGTTTACCAAAAGAAATATAATAAAATTGTATTCAGCAATAAGGCAAATGTTTTAAAAAATTACCTGAATTGCTCATGCATAATAGTTTCCAAACTCACAAATGGCATTCATGCCCTGAAAATTCTTCTGACTGTTCTTGCCAGGACACCTACCCATTTCATGTGCCACCGTAGTCCACTACAAACCATGTCAATCTCCTGGCTACAATGTTACTGCTCTGTAAGAGAGCAATCTAGATTAAAGAAATACTTTATTCAACTTCTCATTTCATTTTGTTACTATGTTCCACCACAACTAGACAAAGCTGAATGAACTAAGGATACATAACGCCCCGTTTGAAGATGCTATGTCCCGTCACACAGTCTCCCTATGGCTGTAAAAGTCTGCAAACTTTTATTCATACATGTGAGCATGACTGGTCCTTTATCTGAAAAATTAAGAGGATTATAATAATCCCTTAATGGCCCCACTGGAAAGAAAGTTTAAAACAAAGGAGATCATTACACGGCAGTGATTGTCAGGGTGTGAGCGACATCCTCCAGAGCCCAATCCAGTTCTGAAAGTCCCAGGGCCCAACGCCACATTTCTAACTGAGGTGGAACTGCATGGAGCAGCTCCAATCCTTTCATAATACTCATCAGTAAAACAGAGCTGTATTTCATGTTCCTGTTGACAACTTTATGCTGGGGGGATACAGTACCTGAAGATATCTCAGAGCACTTAAAAGTTGTTCCAACAGGGGAACCTGCAGAGGATCATTTTGCCCAGACAGGGTATTGTTTGAATTTTAAGTGCCATGAACAAAGAAACTGTCACACTGATAAACTGCATAAAAGCAAACAAAGCAGTCAATATAATTTTTAAACTTTAGGTCTTGTAACAGCAATGAATGCAAAGAAACCTTGTGATTGCAAACAAAGCTGTGGTAACAAACAAGCTGGCCATTGATGGTGAGAGGTAACTATACTATAGGACACTATACTAAGGTAGACTGTTTTACTAACGTGATAACTAATACCAGTGTGTACCAGCTAGAAGCCAAGAAGGTGAACCATGCCCCAAGATGTACAGGCAGGAGTGTCAGGGATATTGACAGTTAACAGACAGAATCAGCACTCAAGGCACCATGGCTACAGGAATACTAGAAACTACCAAAGACTGGTCAGCTGGTGAGTTGGTTAGCTCAGACAACAAAGGCATGTACAATGGCAAGGAATATACAATAACAGTACAAGACATTGTATCTCTTTACTTTTCTTTATTATTTTTGCCAATATTGTTGGTGTATTGTCTGTGTATCCAGTAATGAAATATGGAACTGAGCAGGTGTAATATGTACAATAAAAACCTATCAAAAACTGTCCTGTCGTTTCACATTATTGCTAAAATTTTACAACTGCACAGGTCCTACCACATAACCCCTCACTGATCACTGAGGACACTACTACACAGATACTCCTGCTCATTTCTATAAACACAGTGGATATCAAGTTCTACTAATTCAAAGCTCTCCTTTCTGCACCATATGCAAATGTGCAGAGGAAGTGATAGAAACAGAATTACTAGAATGGCTCCAACAGAGAAAGACCAGAAAGCTTTGCATATTTGCCAGACTACTTTCTGGGTAGAATTCAGGATCTTTCCAACTGAAATTCAATGTGCAGGTCATCGTCTACAACCAAAGCTGCCGTGACTGCAAGGCCTCTAGTTTACCTGCACACATCTGGGTTTAAGAGTCATTTTGCTTAAACGTTCCTCTACAGACTTCCACTGACAAGATGACAGCATGAGTGGGAGCAGAAGTTGCACACCACACATCAAACCAGCAATGATCTCTAGGTTCATATGGAATGCAGTTATTGGAATGCTGGTGGAACGATTTGACTGCAAGGGTGTAGTATGAACTATGTTTTGCACCCCACAGCACACCCTGAATCTTGGACCAATCTGGTAATTCTGTGTCTACAGCAGGCCAGGGGAAGTGTGTGTGAGAGAGAGAGAGAGAGAGAGAGAGAGAGAGTGGGCCAGGGGTACATCCCAGGTTAACAAACGCATGCAGACCCTGGAGATTCACTCATGAGAGGTTCACACCTCATCCTCTAGGCTACACAGCAGTGGGAAAGTGGTTTGTTTAACACTACAAAGTGGACCTCGGCAGACTTCTCTCCCTGTCCACTCCTTCGTAAACCTTACTCTCCTCCATCCTGTTTGCTTAGCAGTGCATGGAATTTTTTTATTGTGATTTGGCATGATTGAGTACACACATTTTGTTCAGAGCTCATAAAAAAAACAGCTGCTTTTGAAGAAAAGCGTAAGTATATTAGAAAAGCATTACTTACATTAAAATAAAAGTATAAAGTCTTTGTTCTGTCAGCATGTTCAGAAAGTTTCATAACATTTCTCACTATTAGCTGGTGGAGTAATAGGGCTGATATAAAAACCATTTGCTGTACTTTTAACCCTGCATAAACCACAGTCACTGAGGGGCCAGGCCTAGAGAGTTCATGTAAACAGTCATAACCAATAAGGATTGTCAATCAAATGTCTGAAACATGCCCTCAGCCATTCCTTTTCAAATTAATCTAATTAGGCCCACTTCAAAATTTTACGGATCAATGTGTTTGGTGAAGCTTCAAAATCAGCAGGAAAGCAGAATGTCTAGTGCAGCAAGACACCCAGAGAGTGTATTCAGGGCCTCAACAGCGGTGCACAAAAACTCCATCTTAAATGGTCGAGTTGGACATTCTTAAGGTTCTTCCTTTGAAGATCACCATTTCTACTTGTTCAAGAAAAACAAAAATGAAGTTTGGAAAAGGCCAAGATTTCTTTTTCATTTATGACAATGGATACAATGGATTTTCTGCTGATATTCATGCAATTTCTTGTGGTAAAGCAATTTAACTGCAAAATGCTGGCAGTTAGCCCCCCACCCCCTCCCAACAAATCCTTAGTGCATCATCATGGCAATAGCAAGTCCATTCCAGGGCCAGAGGCAGTAAGGGCATAATGCACTTCTCATTTGAAATAAACAGCAGGGCAAATATTAATAACAATAAAACAAAAAATATATCACAAGAAACAATGGGTGTATGAACTAATGAGCAAGGTTGACTACAGAGTGCATCGCATAACTGTCTTTTTGCTTTCCATAAAGGTTTTTAGAAAAATGAAAATCAACTTTTATGCTCAATGAGGGTATGTTAACAAGATCAAATACATATTTGTGTAGACATTCAAATCACAGTATTCATTACCTCCATGTGTACATAGCTCTGTTGCAATAAAATCATGATATTGCCTTTTTTGTCTGTCTGTCCGGATATTATCATTGTGAAGCATGCATTGCTATGAAACCAGCAATTGCATAAGGAGGACAGTGTGCTGGACCCTGGACTACCAATAAAAAAGGTGTCTGAACAAAATAATGATGCAAAACGTCACAAATCATTACATTCGTGACAAGCTGAAAACAAGGTGGAAAAACGATCATTCCAGATGGAAAGCTCAGAACATGGACTACTCTAGACAAACACTTCCACTAGCATTTTATCGTTTTGTAGTTGTTTTCATTCCAAGCTCTAAACAGATTCCACCTCATGCAAATTTTCAATGAGAAATGTACTCATTATTGCATTTGTGCTGATGAATACAAGAGGGCACGGACTCAACCAAAAACAAAACTGTTGCGCTGTGGAAGTCAGACACAAAACAAATTCTTCTTTGTCAAAATACTGCTTTAAAATACTAACATTTAACGTACATTAGCTTTTTTTTCTAATAAAAAAACCCTTCCATTAATTATTTCTCACCACACAGAATTCACCAAAGACAAATATCAATAAAATACATACTATCAGCTAGACACTGTGTATGAAACCCTCTAATTTTTTTACATGAAATGTACTGGAAGCTACAGGCAAATCATGATCTAATGATGCCAAAACCAACCTAAATCACCAAAACGATGCCTGTATTAGACATTTTTCTCATCCTAAGACAATGTACTAGTAAGCCACCTCACTCTGATCAACTGAGATGGGCTACCATAAACCAAGAAAAAAAAAAATGTTTTTTTCTTTTAAGTAGACTACAGATCTGTAGAATAGTGGTCTTCGGGAGGTGCCTGGTCACCCCTAATGTCTAACCCCCTAATCACAGCAACTCAGAAGGGTAGACATAAATATTCTGGAATGATGGAGTTGGTTCCAGTTAGAAACTTGGGCAAGAAAATGGGAGGATAGAGGAGGTCCATCAACTGCTGAGAAGACTGATGACAAATGAAGTGTGAGAAATGGAACCTCCAACCCAAGCTCTGCCTTGCCAAGGACATACGCAGCACTGGCAATTGTGGGCTATCGTCATATCCGCTGCAAAAGGTGATGCTTCTCTCGAGTCAGTGGTAAGCACTTGTTTGATCTCCTAAACTGAAGACCTGGGTCTTTTGGTTTAGCAGGCTGTACATCAAAGTGGAGGATATGTGCCTAGCCATTGGTAGCCAGACAGGAGCCGTTTTAGCACCAAACGGCACTGCATAAGGATTCGATAATCCAGTGAAGGTTCAGAAAAAAAGTTGTTGGTCTTCCAGGAAATACAAGGATGTCTTCTGTGAATAATGTAACAAGAGTCATTAACTCAGTGTGAGTAACATGGCAAATTAAAAAGGCAAACTGGAGAGTAGCAAATTGACTGTAGTCAACAGTAGTAACAAATCTTCACAACTGCAGTAAGGCCACATCAAATTTAAGTGTCAGTTTTCAGTATCTCTAACAACAGGGTTCTGGCGACAAATCTAGACACCTGGAAGACTAAGAACAGTTTAGGTTATACCTATAATGGACAGCTGTACAAGAGATTCAAGATTTTATACACTTGATACTTTTACAATGACAACATTCTGGAACCACACAAAGATAGGTGAAATCTACCGCAGACTACGTGAAATGAATCTGGCATTTGTGTTTGACAAAGATGTATACTCTTCTATGGCTACCACTTATCTAACACAGTAACAGACTTGACCACTTTTTTCTGTAACTTGAAAGTTGCAGCAAATAAAAAGGAAGAAATAGAAACCGCTATGCTCCTTCATTATCATTAAAAGGAAACATAGTGCATGTTCAGTATTGAGTATTGCAAACAAGGCAGAGGCAATGCTTAAAGCTTTTCTTTTAAAGACTTCATATAAAAGAACGATAAAATGAACTCTGAGATTCTCCCAAAAATAAACAAAACACAATACACCTTCGGTTTTTGTGTTTTAAAAAAAAAAAAAAATCACCAGAATGCAGTTTACAAAAAAAGTATTCCACCCCAAAACCAAAAATGCTGGCATCTGACAGAAAAAATAAGGTAGCTACAATACACAAGCCAGGCCAGGATTGAAACCTGAAACAGACTTCAGCTCAGAGTTAAAATATAAACTATTTGGTAACAAAAGTGTACTATATGCTTAATACAAAAAGGTATGGAGAAAATGTACCTTTACTAAAGCTTATACAATATCCTTGGTCCATAAAAACTATGTTATTACCACATTTTATACGTGTTCCTCTAATAGAGTCCCACCCCAACAGTAATACATCTTGCCCTTTACAGAAACAAAGGAAAAAAAAAAAAAAAAAGCAAAAAATAGACTTTTCTTTTAATAAAGTTTTATACATGGCTGACATATCATTGGTGTGGCCTCTGTTATAGAGCACGATTGGGGACACTGGAGTTCTTAGGAAAGTGGATTCCCATTATGTCTATCCACACCAAGGCCAACAGAGCATGTCCTTTTAGCCTTTTTTTATTATGGATTTTTTTTTTCTTCTCTTTCCCCCTCGTTTCTCTCCTTCGTGAACCTTAAAATTTTTTTCTCATTTTTTTATTACTTTGCAGCACGTTGAGGAGTTCACCTGTAAGTCATTGCGGATGCGTTTTTGTGTTAGGACACAACTGCAGCAGCGGCTGAAGAGGATGTGACACTGGTGGGGTTGCTGTTGCCTCCAGCGTAGCCAGCGTCGGTATTTGTGCTGCTTCCCAGCAGATTGGAGCTGCTGGCGCGCAGGATGGCCCCGGCAGCATTGCAGTGGGGTCGCGGGCCTGGCTCTGGCGTGTAGGTGAACGTTAGCGTGGTGGAGTAAATTATCCCATCGTTGCGCACCAGTGTGACAGGTACTTGTACCGGCTGCCGCACCCATCTCCAACCCTCGCGGAATGCTGAGATGTCTGGCACCACACACAACATGCTCTCTGCACACCTGTCAAGGGAGGTAGGGCAACAGAGGAAGCAAAAATAAGCACTTTCATTACTTTTGCTTTAAGAAAAACCTTCACTTGTGCCAGTACTGTCAATCCTGCTACAACATGACTAACGCATTCCTGAAATACCTTGTGTTCACTAAAATCGCTTACTAAAATACACATATCCAATGGGGAAAAATGAGGTTGGAATGCAACTACAAAACAAAATAAATTAAATAGAAAGAGTGATGTCATCTAAGCCATATACAATGAGAAGACAATGTAGCTCCTGTTTTTTTTGTTTCCAAAAATGCACATAAAATACACATATTAAATTGTGCAAATGTTGCATCAGCAGCCAAAGTTGAGGACACGCAGATGTTCGATACATGTAGCAGCATACAAGACTCATGCATAAACTGCAAAAATGCAAGGCAGATTTCAGGTCACAGTTCAGGCATGCATGGGGGGCAGAATGGGGGCAGACAGTATACTGGGGAGCCTGATGGCTTGTGGGGAAAAAGCTCTCCGACAGTCTGGATGATGGAGCTTTAATGCTGTGATAGACTCTGCACATTACTCCCATCTGGCAGACCGTGTGTGAGCGGTGTGAGGAGTCACGCACAACGCAGGAGGCGCGTTTGAGGCAGCGTTTATAGAAAATGTCCTGGAGTGAGGGGAGAGACGACCAGGTGATGTTGCTGGCTATTTTAACAATTCTCTGCAGGCTCTTTCAGTCTGCAGTGTTGGCACTGCTGTACCAAACAGAGATGCAGCTGGTCAGGATGCTCTCTATGGTGTCCCTGTAGAACAGTGTAAGGGTGAGAGGAGGGAGGTTTGCGCACTTCAGATGTCTTAAGAAGTGAAGGTGCTGCTGTGGTGAGGGAGGCATGTGTGCACTCTAAGAAACTTGGTGTTCTTAAACTCTCTACTGTGGAGCCATTGATGCTTAGTGGTGGGTGGGCAGAGTGAGTTTTCCTGAAGCCAACAATCATTTTAGCTTTGTCCACATCCTTAGAGACAGATTGTTCTCACTGCACTCACTGCTGCTGAACCTCATTTCTGTACACTGACTCGCCATTGTAGCTGATGAGCCCCACCACAGTCGTGTCACCAGTGGGCTGTGCATGGCAGTGCAGTCACTGGTCAGGTGGGTGAGCAGTAGTGGGCTAAGCATGCAGCCCTGAGCTAGGGCTGTGCGATGAGCATACTTATTTGTAAGGAGCTCCTTCAATCACTAAAAAATCGTTTACATTTAGCTTGATAGTGCTGCCGATGTTTCATTACATTATTATTGTATACTTAGATTCATAGCAAACAGTTTTATCAATTATAACAAATTTGATTAGATTAATCACGTATATTACATTCAATTTTATTACATTATTGATGTATATTCAGGTCCTTACTGGTATGGTTTCTTAACTGTCAGGGTTTTATTGATTATCACATTGACATTACACACTCACTTGAACACGCCAATGTCAACTTCATAGCTACTGTTTCAGTCCACGCCTGAAAATGTAAATTACGTGTAATATAACTACACCTGCAATTAAGTGTGTATCAGTAAAGTACAGTCGTGGCTAAAAGTTTTGGGAAAGAAACAAATATTGGGTTTCACAAAGTTTGCTGCTTCAGTTTTTATAATGGCAATTTGCATATATACTCCAGAATGTTATGAAGAGTGATCAGATGAATTGCAATTAATTGTCACAATAGTCCCTCTTTGCCATGACAATGAACTTAATTCCAAAAAAAATAATCCACTGCATTTCAGCCCTGCCACAAAAGGACCTGCTGACAATTTCCTCTCATTAATACTGGTGAGTGTGTTGATGAGGACAAGGCTGGAGATCACTCTGTCACGCTGACTGAGTTAGAATAGCAGACTGGATGCTTTAAAAGGAGGGCGGCTCTAGAAATCATTGTTCTTCCTCAGTTAACCATGGTTACCTGCAAGGAAGCACATTGCTTTGCATAAAAAGGGCTTTACGGGCAAGGATATTGCTGCTAGTAATATTGCACTGAAATCATCCATTTATCAGATCATCATGAACTTCAAGGAGAGAGGTTCTATTGTTGTGAAGACAGCTTCAGGGCGCCCAAGAAAGTCCAGCAAGCACCAGGATCGTCTCCTAAAGGTGATTTCAGCTGCGGGATCGGGGCACCACCAGTGCAGAGCTTGCTCAGGAATGGCAGCGGGCAGACAGGTGCGAGTGCATCTGCACGCACAGTGAGGTGAGGACCTCTGGAGGATGGCCTGATGTCAAGATGGGCAGCAAAGAAGCCACTTCTCTCCAAGAAAAACATCAAGGACAGACTGATATTTTGCAAAAGTACAGTGATTGGACTCCTGAGGACTGGGGTAATGTCATTTTCTCTGACGAAGCCCCTTTACGATTGTTTGGGGCCTCCCGTAAAATGACTGTCCATAGAAGAAAAGGTGAGTGCTACCATGAATCCTGTGCCATGCCAACAGTAAAGCATCCTAAGACCATTCATGTGTGAGGTTGCTTCTCATCCAAAGGAGTGGGCTCACTCACAAAATTGCCTAAGAACATAGCCATGAAAAAAGAATGGTACCAAACCATCCTTTGAGAGCAACTTCTCCCAACCATCAAGGACCACTTTGGTGAAGAACAATGCCTTTCCCAGCATGATGGAGCATAATAAGGCAAAAGTGATAACTAAGTGGCTCGGGGAACAAAACATTGAAATGTTGGGCCCATCGCCAGGAAACTCCCCAGACCTTACTCCCACTGAGAACTTGTAGTCAATCCTCAAGAGCCTGGTGGACAAACAAAAACCCACAAATTCTGACCAACTCCAAGGATTGATTATGCAAGAATGGGTTGCCATCAGTCAGGATTTGGCCCAGAAGTCGATTGATAGCATGCCAGGGTGAATTGCAGAGGTCTTCAAAAAGAAGGGCCAACACAGCAAATATTAACTCTTTGCATAAACTTGATGTAATTGTCAAATTGTCAATAAAAGTGTTTGGAATTATTGTATTGTAATTAT
>JAODKK010000015.1:18892481-18902576 GCA_026774405.1 Petrocephalus microphthalmus
TACCAAGTGCCCAGGGAGTGCATGTTGTGTTGCAATGATAAATCACATGATGACTAGACTCAACAATATCTGCATGTTTTGCTTTTTCAAACTCACCTACCACACCATCTGCTGGCATGACTGAGAACCAACAGGTTAGTATGGTGAACTTTTGTCAAGTGTTCACCAGGAGCACAGACGGTACCTGTCATTCATGGAGGTTAAGCAGAGGAGGACCCCACACGGCCCGTTATAGGTACGGTACAGCAATGAAGATTTACTGTGGCTTTATTATTCCCCGTCACTGAAAGCGGGTCTGCTGTCAGCATATCATAAGCCTTTTCCCAGCAGGTTTAATTCATGCTATATCTTGCCTTTGCCTTTTCCACAGTGACCAGGTGGGCTCGCCTACAGCTTTGCTCAGCATTTACTCATCCAACTCAAGGACCACAGGCCCTCCTACCTGCATTCTACATGTGTCAGGTAGTGAATCTCACTACATATTACATTTAACTCAATTATAGCAGACTTATCCAACACGACTTGCAGTAGAGGGAAAGGGTAACAATTAGTGTGTGCTCATCCTACTAGTTAAAAGTCCAACAACATTAGTTTCTTATTATCTCTTATTAATGTACCATAGAGATAGTGCTGAAGTGAAGAAGAACTATTTATCAATGTGTGGCCGTCGATAAAATCTAATCATGATGCCCCTCATTGCCTGGACATTCATTATGATTTTCCATGTTTCCCAAATAAGAAATCAGTGAATGTCTGAACAGAAAATCAAACCTACACTCAAAACGTAGAAGAAAGAGGGATAAACTCAAGATTAAAAATGTCTTAGAACTTTATTAAATTTGGACTTATAAGAAGTCACCATATTTCAACGCACTTGACAATTATTGCATGAAGTGCATTGGTATATACCACCAATCCAAATGGATTGATTCTGCAGTTAACATAAATACAAGTTAAAAAAAAAAAAAAAAAACAGAAGACATATTTACATTGTCAAAGTCAGACCTAGGATTGTATATCCAGACACAGATTTCAGCAAGGAAGTGATCAGCTGGAGCCCAGCCACCTAAAGCACACAGTTACGCAGTTTTCACAAGTCAACTGATTTGAGATGATTCAGTCCTAAGGGATGTGATTTCATGGTAAAGGCAAGTGGGTCCCAAGACTGAGTGCGGGAGCTGGTAGCAGAGCCCAGGCGGGTGGTGCTGGCTGTGACAGCCCCCCACCCGCCCCCCAGCACCCCACCATGGTCAGCCTGGACAGCACAAGCCCCCTTTCCACAAAGGAAAGGATTAAAGCCCAGCCCAAATGTCATATTTACACATTATAAAAAGACATAACGAATCTCTGGAAAAGTACTATTTACAATTCATTACAGTTATTAGTTCTTAATGCCTCTAAAGTTCAGTTGAGTTTGGTAGATTTCAGTTCCTCTGCGATTGCAGGCCGGCTTTCGATTTACATTTTTGGAAAAGAAAAGCCACACCTGATATGGAGGCCGGGACAACAAAGTAACAGCCCCGTTAACTTGAGCTAGTCAATTTCAACATGATTGCATAAATCACTATGAAATACATAAAAAAAATTACAGCACCTCTTGAAGAGAGGTGTTAGAAGCACTGAAATCTACCAAGCCTGGTTAACGGTTTCCGTAATATACAACAAACCCTGTACATCCAACCCAACTTCCACATCCCCAAAAAGAGATGTGCACTTCAGCTTCTGCGTTCAGGAACGTGGCGCTAAGCAGTCCCAGGAAGACCAGCTCTCCTGCCCTCCCGTGCCAGCAGCAAAGCGCTGCTTTCAGAATCGCTAGAGAGGTGGCAACGGATGAAAGCAGCTCCTTCTACAAATCCCTTATTTACAGGCTTGTGGAAAACAGACACGTAGAAAAAGAAACTTCCCAACTCTCTGCGGTTTCCCGCAAAAAAACAGTCATTGCGATGGGCAGGGGGTGTGCGTGGGGGGAGCCTCGCCTCACAGGGAGTCGTCCTTCATGTCACTTTAGTGCAAATCTTTTAGGCTTTTCACACAGCTGAAGGCAGGGCGACTGGCAGCGTCGCTGAGGTGAGAGACGAGAGAGGTTGCACCACTCCACCAGGAGGGGGTGTGGAGGCAGTGTGGAGGCAGACAGGTCTGGAGGCCCCATGTTACACCGCAGTGTAAATCGAGGGCAACATTTAAAACAGCAGAAAGTTGAAATTGATGTTCCAACCCCTCCCTCATATACAGGTACAGGGAATCAGACTCAACAGTATCGGTATCTGTTAGAGAGTCACGACGGTGGGCGGGGCAGAGCTCAGGTGCTAGGCTGGCGGGTGGGACGCCCCGTGGACGAAGAGCTGTAGGTGCGAGAACGCTGCCTGAGGGCCAGCCTGGAGGGAACCTCCAGCTCCTGGAAGAGTGGAGTCTCCGTGATCTCGGCCACCTCTGGCCGCTCGCTGGGACACAAGGACAGCATGCTGCGGACCATGGACAGCTGGGGGGGCAGACAAGGCAACAGCTGGCTTAGTGTACAGCACTCTGTGCACACAGGCTGTGAGAAAAATGCTGGCTTCTCCAGATACAAGTAAGGCACCGCTCTGACAATCTGAGAATTCTACTCCATTCATCTGCCTAATGGCTGTTTTTCTGCTCCTCCTGAACTACCACCAGAGGGCAGCAAAACTCCTGTTACTCACCTCCTGCGCATTATTCTGCGCAAAGTCATCAGGAAACTCCATGGCTCTCACTTTAGTCAATGTCTACGAAAGTGAAAAGAAAAAAAATATGTATTACCAAATGGCACAGACAAAGACATACATAAGTCAGTACACTTATGTCAACATCTTGAGTCAACAGAATACCACACCTGACAAATATTCAACAATAAACCGGAGCTAGTTTCTTGTGGATTTTCCAGTTGGTAACAACAGCATACCTGAACTCTCTCCATGTGGGTCCGGAAAGGACACAGCAGCTCAAACAGGATGAGGCCCAGGGAATAGACATCCACCTTGTGGGAGTACGAGTTCCCTGACAGCTGCAGAGCAGAAGCAGGAGCAGGGATTACTCACAGATGCGGGGGGCTGAAATCACTGAGCTGCTAAGATTACATCCATCTTCTCCAACTACTTATCCAGTGTAGCGAACCAGAGAGCCTAGAGCCTATCCTAAGCAGCATAAGGGAGTGGACACCCTGCATGGGATGCCAGTTGATCACAGGCCACATACGCAGCCACAGTCAAACACGATGGGAAATTTAGAGAGTAATTAGCCTAACGGCATGCCTTTGGACTGCAGGAACAAACCAGAGCACCAGGAGGAAACGCAGTATGGCATGGGGAGAACAAGCAAATGGCGGCTCAGCGGGTAGAACTATTGTCTCACACCTGCAAGGGTTGTGGATATGAATCCTGCCTCCATTCTGCATATACTAGCATTTGTTTTCGTTTTGAAAATTAATATCAATTTAAATATCATAAATGGCAAATTCCATCACAGTGAGTTTGTGCATTCTGTTCTAACTGAAGCGGAAAATCCATGCTACCCAATCATATGGCCTGCTTGTACACATTTCAGGTCTGACCGTTCTGGGGAAAACTGCACAGCACCAACCTCCCAAGAGAGCCTTTTGTTCTGGGAGAACACCGGAAGGCTTCCCCCCCAATCTGACGCGTGCGAGAGGTACTCAGCATCATTAACGGGGTATGCATACATAAACTATCAATAACGACTCTTTAATACTGAAAGATCAAATATTGATATCAACCTAAAACACTGAACCATCAGATCAAAACTGCTGACCTCTTCTCCTTTTTTGATGTTATGCTGACAAACAAAACTCTGCCTGACACTTTGGTTCAAACCCCAGTCAGTATGCTGCCTCCTGGGCGCCCTCTAGTGACCTCACCTGCTCTGGGCTCATGTATAGTGTGGTTCCCACTTGGCCAGTGTGCCGTGCGTAACCAGGCATTGCCAGGGGCGTGCCAATATCCTCCTCTTCCTCCTCCTGGTCCATGGCAGTTACCAGCCCAAAGTCGCCCACCTTCACCACATCATCCATCGTGAAGAAGATGTTGGAGGGCTGGAGGGTGGAAGAGAAAATGTAGTCGGATCAGAGTCGGTCGGGAGCCACGAACTGGAGGTCCGGGCCACACGCGATGCATGGCTACGGTCCCGGCGGCCGGTCAGCAGAGCCACGGAGCCCCCACTCACCTTGAGGTCACGGTGCATCAGGCCCTTTCCGTGCAGGAAGCTGACGGCCTCGGCGATCTGCAGGAAGATGTCCAGGCACTGGCCGCGCTGGCGCTGCTCTGGGAAGCACCGCTCGGCCATCCAGTCCTTGAGGTTCTCCTTGCGGCACAATTGCATCTGTATGTACAGGTAGACCTTGGGCGAAGTCAAGGGCCGCGGCCGGTGAGTGGGCAGCTCCAGGCTCAGGGAGTCGGGACGGGTTAACGGCTGCGGGGAGGGGGCGGAGCCCTGGCCATGAGAAACTTCTTCAGGTGTGTGGTCACAGCCTGAGTCCTCGAAGACGATGTCGAAGGAGGAGGTGGTACGGTCGGTGGAGCCGTGTGGCGGACATAATTCGAAGGAACTGGGGGAGCCGGAGCACTCTGGCTCCACCTGGCTGTCGCTGCTGGCGAAGAAGCTGAGCGGGCCCATTGTCACAGTGCAGGCAGGCTCCGCGCCGTGGGCCTGGGTCCCCCCGCTGGACGACACGTCCCCATGGAAGGAGAAGGAGTCTGCCGGGCTGGGCCCACCCCCCACAGACAAGGAGTCCAAGGGCTTGGAGACCGGGACCTTCACAGACAGCGGCTCCATCGGGTCTGGGGAGCTGAGTGGCCAGTCTGTGGCACTGAAAGAGGCAGGACAGCGCACATCAGGGTGATACACAAAGCACAGCGCGCCCTCACACTCCAATGTGACACTGCTGGCTCAGCAGCGGCATACCCGTTAAACCCGCAGACACCCCAGGGTCCGTAACCAGCGTCAGACTCTGTCCAGCAGGAATGGACACCAGGAGTCTTTGGTCCAGGGGTTCACAGAAGGGTTACCTGGTATCCTTCAGCCAGCGCTGGTCCATCTCCTCCTGCCAGTCCCCGGGGGGGCTCTCCTGCCAGGCGTTGAAGTAGCGGATGATGCCTGGGTGCTCCAACTTGGCCAGGGCCTTCACCTCACGCATGACCTTCTCGCGGGCCAGCTCACTGTAGGGGACCACGCAGAGTGGTGTGTGGGCAGCCAATCCCGATCACAGACGGCCCACAAAAACCTCCAGCCAGTCATGTGTGCATCTGTGAGTGTATGACTAATGGGCTTGAAGCTTAGGGTGCATTTCGGTGGTCTCAGATGGTCTGAACTACAGCCTTTGACTGCAAACATACAGACTGGTGGTGGCTTCGAGCACATAAGCAGATAGGCAGGGATGCTTACTGAGAGCACAGCAGATTCATTCTTGACCTTAAAGCCAAATGAAATGTTTAGGAGCAATGTGGCCGAGCGCCTACCCAGTGCACATCAGCCTTCATGTATATCCAGATATTCTCAGGATATGCATTTACCCCTGATCACCAAACTCAGTAGGGGGTGCAAATGATGCTTTATATATTAGAGACAACAGTGCAGAGTATGACTCGTAAAAAAAAAATAAAAAGACACTGCAAGATTCAGAGGGAAAAAACCAGCATGGAGCTTTTGTGGCAGGGAGTTACAGTTATGCTAATGTATGTGTGAGACAGCAGAGTGCCTTCTCAGCGTGGCACACACGCTAGAGCTAAACGCCGTCTCTTAGTAACACTGCAGACGGCCCGCAGAGGCAGCCAGCTCAGCGCACGGGCCTTGGAAAGCCTCAGCCAGCAGCGCCGCTTCCTGTCAGGTGAGCACCACCAGCCGCAGCGTGGCAGGTGGGCCCCCCGCGAGGGGAAACCGCTGGCAGCCCACAGCCCCGTCCCATGAAAGTGTGAGGCACCGTGTTTATGGAGGGGGCGGCAGAATCGTGCTCCGGCTATTCGGCATAGTGAAGAAAGCGCGTCCTGGCCCGGCAGACCAAACACACGGCACAGCGTCCCCGGGCCGGAGGGGAGGGTTTACCTGTTGGGCAGCCGAATCCTCTTGATGGCATAGTTGCAGTCGTCCACTTTGTTGCGAGCCTCAAATACCACACCAAAGCCCCCTCGGCCTAGACACTGTACCGGCTGGAAATCCGTCAGGTACCTGCAGGGGGGCAGCGCACACACACAGGTAAACACCTGCGTCCTTCCCGTCCTACATACTCTTCACATTAATCAGCTTTGACCCCTGACTTTGAGATTCTGCACAGAGAATCTAAGAATCGTGCTTTAACCATACTATCTTCCATGGAAGTTTGCAGGCTGCTAATTGATCTGGGAGGTGAGCACAGACCCGAGGGTCAGCCAGCCAATCACAGAGAACAGTGGCTGAAGTGAGCATCACCACCAGAAGGGAAGTTACAGACACTGTACCTGAGAGACCACCACAGGAAAGTCGGCCAGTTTCTAAGGTGAGCACGTGACAGGGCGCGAGATCACGTGGGGGAAGGATGTGTGGTTTCAGGGAAGCGGAGTGGGTTTGCTGCCGTGTTGCAAACTGACGGCACTCATTACCTCAGTACCATCAGCAATGAGTTACATTTTAAAAGGTACGAGGCTTTAGCCCGAGTGACGCAACATAAGGTAAATGAGGTTCGTGTTTCATAGTTTGAGGTCTGAGGGTCTGTGCAGCCAGCAGGCCCCAGGACAGGGTGCTCGTGTCTGACATGAAAGTGAAACTCAGAGGCTTATACTGGAAAGGACACGCAAATGCCTTTAAAGTGGGAGCAGAAACAACTGCTATGCACAGTGGTGTTTCCGACAAGCAGCCATATAGGGACCAGCAGGGGTTCGTGTTGAGTTGCCAATTTTTTGCCCATTTGTAATGGTTACCTTATAACATCAGATGTAGAAGTCAGACACACGCCTGATACTGTACCATTTATACTGATACACTGTACCATTTATTACAGTAACTTGAATGACTGATATTCATAATCTGTGTATAATTTATAGACAAGAGAAAATTGAAAAAAAAATACAAGAATGTATCTTTGGCGTTTGGTATCCTGTAAATATTTAAAAACAAATGGTTCTCAAACTTGTTTTACACGTAAACCCAAATTGACATCAGTTGAACCTAACGTTTTATTGAGGGAAGAATAAACTATGCACCTTAGTGCCCTTTGTGGGACAAACCCATACGAAACCTACCCAAAATGGCCAAAGAGCTGCATGCATTACCACCCCTTAATACATCAAGCCCGTGTCCCATTCTGAAGTGCAGTAATACTGTGGCCTGTCTGGCGGACTCCGCCCCCACCTGGACACGTATTCCGTGCTCCGGCACTCCGTCACCAAAACCTCCTTGGGCTCGTCTGGCTCCAGCTCCAGCTTGCAGTCTGTCTGACACTGGGTCTCCGACTCTTTCCGCTGCTGGTGAAACCACGGCAAAATTAGGCCCAGTTTGCACTGGATGGGAGACGAGGTCAAGTGGGCCTGCAAGGCCTGGGCCCCTAGCCCAGCCTATCAGCCAGGGCCCGATCAGGGGCCCCCGAGCGATCCTGCGGCCAGGACCAGCTAGCACCGGAAGGGACGAGCGCAAGCTCCTCACCCGTACGCTGGCAGCTGGTGGGTGGAAGAACTTGCGGACGATGTAGGTGGTGGCGGCGATGCAGAAGACGATGGTACCCAGGATCTCCTTCCACCAGGGCAGCAGCAGCACGGGGTCCTTCCTGCGCAGCTCGGCTGGGCCCCCATGGCCCGGCACCAGGCTGACTGCCGTGTCCCGCCGGCCCCGGTACCGGTCGTTGTAGGGGAAGTAGTAGCCGTTGTCTGTGTGGGGGCAGGCCAAGGCAGACGGTCACTGTGTATCATTTCGAAACAGGAAGCTTCATATCACTGCTATCTACATCACAAACTCTGGAAACGTCAACCGCAAACTCACAATCCATACAAATCATTCATGTCCCATATCTGCCCAGCCAACGATCTGCTGAATTTGCTGGAGTGCCACCCAGGAAGAGAAGCCACCCAGTCTTACCGTACGGGTACTGCAGCACTGACAGGGCCCCGTTGCTGTACTCCTCATGGGAAAACTTGTCGTTGTTCAGACACTTGTCAAACTCCTCCGAGCCGACCAAGACTGGGGTCCGAGATGGAGAATCTGTGCACAAAACAAAGGCACGCTAGTAAGCTAGTACACGTGAAGGGCCTGAATCTCAGCGGTTCTGAACACTGCTGACCCATAAGCCATGTAAGAAGGTTTAAGCTTTGCGGCTACTCATTAGTCAGCCATGAAGAGCACTTACGGATCAAGGGTTTCCACTTGACTGTGGGGAGGGAGATGATTCCCCCTGCGTTGCGGCTGTCCAGGGCCTTGGGCCGAGTGGAGAATTGCTCTGAGATCCGCACTGAAGACTGGAGGTACAGCTGCCCCTGGAACATCCCTAGGAGAACATCATGCATCCTCATCACCCTTAAGCTCCATCTTAAGACGCATACACATGCGTCTCTTATTATGACAGATGCATTAAATGGTGTTTGAGGCCAGTGTTGGCAAGCAGCTTGAGATGCTACACGAAACTTCCGTTTGCTGGGTAGTTGACCAGACGCATGAGTTTATGATGCAAGATCAACTAGGTGCAGGGCTTCTTTACCAAGGTAGACGCTGGATTCTGTGGCACCGCGAGCTTCCTCCACAATTTCCTCCTCCTCCTCCTCGACTGTGGTGTCAGGCCGGGCTGTGTAGGACGTGTCGTCGAAAAGGCTGATGGGGAGAACTCTGCCTCCCTGTACCAGCCACGCGGAGGCAATGGGGGTGCAAAACTGGACAGAGGTAAGGGCACACATCAATGACGGCATTCGGAAATGGATGCCTCACACTTAACTGGACAGCTCGTCCAATGCACTGGGTATTAGCCTTCCTGTTTATTTATATCACTGTATCGACAGATTCCGTAAAACATCCGATAGACTCCCTCTCACCTGGTGCTCCCAGGCCAGCCCTCCGCCCGGCTTGGTGTTGAAGGCCAAAACCTTCCAGTCGGGCACAGACACTTTGATGAGCAGCTCGTGAGTCTCGGCCTTAGCGTCCTCCTCCTCGTGGATGATCTGAGGGCCCTCTCGGTGTCCGTCACGCCCCGCCCCTGACCCGCTCGGCAGCTCTCCCTCAATGAAGTTCAGCCCCGGTTGCGTCTCAGGAACGAACTTTAGCTCGAAGTGTCCCACGCTGAAATTCCACCTATGGAGCAACCAGGGTTTTTAAAAATGTAAAACTGCTAACATGTGCAATGCAGCTAGAGTAACAGCTTATAAGAGCGATTATGTGAACAGTTTAGTCTGTGAGTGCGGGGCTCAGACAGCCTGGGAGCATGCAGTGCGCGGGACGTTAGTGTCCAGCCAGAGGCAGGCAGTCTGGCACGGGAGAAGCGGCTCACTTTTCGCTGCCGCTGCGGGGGCGGACGGCGCGGACGGTCTTTTGGGTGCGCTGGAGCAGTAGCACGTCCTCCCGCTCCAGTGCCTCCTCATCCCAGTGGCTGCAGCCCACCGCTGAACAGATGTAGCGCAGCTGCAGGTGTTGGTGGGGGGCACATGAAGGGGTCATCACCACACCCAAACCTGCGACTTCCCCCCAGCACAAGCTCAAGCACGGAGCATCACGTCTCTCTCACACACACGGAGACGATTCGGAAACGCGTGTTAGGCGGATGCGCGTAAGTGTGCTAATCGCCCTCCGCTGTGCCCGTGTGTGACTCCACTCCCCCGTAAAGTGCAGCACATTCATCCACAGGCCCGTTTGCTCGTCCGTCCGTGTCGGCACCCACCTTTCCGCTGTACGCCCCCAGGCCGTACGTGGTGAGGGATTTCCCCCCGACCAGGACAGTGTCCTCGCGTATGCGGTATGATGACTCCAGCAGCGACTCCACGCTGAAGGGCACGGCCTCCATGCTCTCGCGGTCACGGTCCCACTGGAAGAGCGCGCCGTCCAGGGACGGGATGATCATCTTATTCCCAAACACCTGTAGAGAAATGAGGGGAGGCCCACGCTTACTTACGCCCCCCG
>JAODKK010000015.1:18939889-18951909 GCA_026774405.1 Petrocephalus microphthalmus
GGTTGAAGGGAGGAGGGTGGGGGAGAGCTGGAGTGAGGAAGCACTGCAAGTCATCCTTTCTCACAACTGATCATAAATATTTCAGCTTTCTTCCTGTTTATCTTCTCATATTTAAGCTCACCAAACAAGCATTAATAGTGCTAAAATACACACACACACACACACACTCACACACACCATTCGTTTTGCGGTGAGAATCATGTTCAGATGGCTAAATTGCACTCTGAGGGTGGGCAGTGGTCACCAGTAGCAGTAACACTACAGGCAAACATGTCAACAGACACATCGAACTCCACTCTGCAGATGACTGTGAAGGCAAACGGAGGTTACCATTTTTTGTGGCGCCAGGATAAGGATGACGTAGCGGACCTCGCAGCAGTTTTCCCCCCAGTTCTGGGGTCTCTCCAACCGAGATATGCAGACATGTCGTCTCTGTAGGCTTTTCACGTTGCAGCTACGGAGGGGAGAGGTTAGCAGAAGGGGGCTGAGTCGGGCGGCAGGTGGAGAGGGTGGCCACAAGCTACAGAGTACACCTCTAAGAAGGTTATCATTACCACAGGATTATAACAACTGTATACTGTATAATGGATTTCAGCCGGAGCACCTGCTGCCATGTGACTCACAGGATGCAGAGCCAGGACTGCTGGTACTGGACGCCGGTAGCGGTGGCTGACACTCCCTGGATGGTCTCGGACAGCAGGTGCACTACAAGGATGGCAAGCACCCTGTGAGTGGGGGATGGACTTCTGTGGTGCTTCTATTCAGCAATTAGCTCTGAGCGCCGGAATGAGCTGGTGTGACAGGTCTGGCTGCTCTACTCAGGAAGCACCAGGCCTCCCCTAGACTATCCATCTACATATTGCCTGCGACTCAAGTCCCTCAGCCGTATCCTGTGCAATCATAGATCCTGTTTACATTTCTATCGATCACTCTTTCTCGTCCCGGCAAACTAGACATGACCACGCAGACAGCATTTTTACAAGTGAGGCATAGAAGGCACTGAAGAGGAATTAGAATGAATTATTGATAGCAGATTTGATAAAGGAGAGAATGTAAACACACGCCACCTGTGCGTGCAGAGGGGCACCCTGTCCTGACAAAGCAACTGAACTACGAGAGAACTGTCAGGAGGTCTCAGATTGAAGCATGCAGTACATCCAGACAAATCAGAGTAATTTTTTAAATATGCACTATATTGCCAAAATATTGGGACACCCCTCCAAATCAGTGAATTCAGGTGTTCCAATCACTTCCATGGCCACAGGTGCATAAAATCAAGCACCTAGGCATGCAGAATGATCTACAAACATTTGTGAGAGAATGGTCCAGTGAATTCAAGCATGGTACTGTGATAGGATGCCACCTGTGCAGTGCATTTCCTTGCTACTACATATTCCACGGTCAACTGTTAGTGGTATTACAACAAAGTGGAAGCAATTGGGAACAGCAGCAACTCAGCCACAAAGTGGTAGGCCATGTAAAATCACAGAGCAGGGACAGCGCATGCTGAGGTGCACAGTGTGCAGAAGTCACCAACTTTCTGCAGAGTCAATAGCTACAGACCTCCAAACTTCATTGCATTGTGTCAAGCGTAAAGTTTGGTGGAGGGGGGATTATAGTGTGGGGTTGTTTTTCAGGGGTTGGGCCCCTTAGTTCCAGTGAAAGGAACTCTTAATGTTTCAGCATATGAAGCCATTTTGGACAATTTCATGCTCCCAACTTTGTGGGAACAGTTTAGGGATGGCCCCTTCGTGTTCCAACATGACTGTGCACCAGTGCACAAAGCAAAGTCTATAGACATGGATGAACGAGTTTGGTGTAGAACTTGACTTAGGAAATTGACTGGCCTGCACAGAGCCCTGACCGCAACCCAAAAGAACACCTTTGGGATGAATTAGAGTGGAGACTGTGAGCCAGGCCTTCTCGTCCAACATCAGTGCCTGACCTCACAAATGCTCTCCTGGAAGAACGGTCAAATATTCCCATAAACACACTCCTAAACCTTGTGAAAAGCCTTCCCAAAAGAGTTTAAGCTGTTACAGATGCAAAGGGTGGGCCAACTCCATATGAAAGCCTTTGGTTTAAGAATGGTCATGTGTGTCAAAAGGCAGGCGTCCCAATACTTTAGGCAATATAGTGTATTTCTTGTCCAACTGAAGACACTGATCGTTCCCTGAACATGTAATGTGCATGGTACTGCTAACAGGGCTGTGCCTGCTTCTTCTAAGAGCCCAGCATTGTTCATGTGTAGTCATTTCAGACACCTCTGACTGTTATGCAACAAAGAACACATTTAAAATCATATTTAAAAACATATTTAAAATCAGCAGACTGAAAACCAAATTAAAAAATGTGTATGAAAGCTTTAAATGGTGAAATACAAATTAAAAGATCAGTTATGATACATTGTTTTAGAACCTTAATGTGGACACTGCTGGGGAAGTTGAAAGCAGCCTGCCCCAAACTAAGCACCTTTTACGTGCCTTATGTAGATTAAGCTCATCATTTAAAGGGAACACAGAAGAAGTTGCTCATACTGTATAAGCCATTCCGCAGAGTTTCTTTCACGCAGCACATTCATAATGAATGTTTCTTACATTACATTCTCCAACCCTCCACACCTCCCTCAAAAGCACATCCTGTAGGATTATTAATGGCATCTAACACTTATTCCAAAGGGCTGAACGCATTTTCTTCAGTCATCTTATAGTTGCAAGGATTTTTTAGACATGTTACAAATCCACCCAACCACAAGAGGGCAACCGAAATCACTGATGCTGATCTACAGTTGATCTACTACCACCTTTTTTGGTTACACTGCGAACTCCTGATTTCAGCCCTCAGATAACCTGCTATGGTGTGCTATATTAAATGGACGTATGCAAAAATTCACGAGTAGCCATAACAAAAGAGGGAATGGACAAACTTCTTAAAATCTGGCCAAATGATCTGCCAGCACGATACCTCCACCCCATCAGTGGATTTTACCGACAGCACTCCTGCCTTCACCCTTGTGAAGGGGATTGTTAATGACACCCTCCACTTTAATTAGCATATTATTGACGCTTCATTGTTCTTACTGTAATTCTCCCTCGTTTCTTTTTTCACTCAGAAAAAAAGCTCAAATGGCTTACCTACGGACCCCATACCCATGTCAGCCTAGGGTTCTTAGAGTACTCAGTCCACCCCAGCTACCTTATTTCCTGGTCCATTGTGTTCTAGTTTTATGATTTGCTTAGATCCAGCTCTGTTTTTTGAATTGTCCATTGACTGCTCTCAGCAAAAGCTTTGTCGGGGGTAACCAAAACCTTAGCATTGGGGTTCTTCAGCTACTGTAAACAGTTAGACAGATGTTGTAACAAATCAAAGTAAGGCCATATGCAGTCAGATGGAACATTAAAGGAACAATGGAGTCAAACAGTTAATAAAATAGTAGTTAATAAAAATATAACATTAAAAATATGATAATTTTCTCCAAAAACTTTCAATATTTTTTCCTGTGTCACACACCAACAAACAGCAGCACATGGTGACCTACACTGTGACTTTTGTATTGAACTGCATGTGTCAGATGGGCCGCTCGCCAGATCCAATAAAACTGATTTCAACAGGTCCACAGCAAGGATGTCTGTCTGCCGGCTGATTTGAGAAGAGGTGAACTAATCAAACGTGTGAAATGGAGACACACCAGCCTCTATTAGTCCCACCCACCATACTCACATCCTCTAAAAGGCGTGAAAGAGTGATCCTGCTTCTGTCCGGCTCTGCTCTCCTCTCGACACTTTGCTCTATTCTGCTGTGCCATGGCAGCTAAGCCTGAGCGTTTAGAAATTGACCATGTGTGTTCAGAGCCGGAAACTAGTTATCCTTCGTGGCAGTGTTTGCGGGGAGGGGGCACCTTTGTATGGAGAAAAAATAAAAGTAGCCGTTTTAACTAGACAGATCACTGACCACTAGGAATACTTCTGTAAGTTTCCAAGGAAGAAAATGTACAAGATTCTGAGGTGAAAGCATAATGATAGAATGACATTATGGTTACACATACATATCTTCTGTGTATTATACCTTACCATTATGAAAGGAAAGAAAAGTGAGATTTCTCTGTATGACAAAACCGAAAACACATATATTCAATAATTAAGTAATGGAATAGACGATCCCACTGGGCAGTAAGGGTAAGAGCAGTAACAGAGGTCCATTCTTTGAGCACGGTGCTCATATTGTGCTTTCTGGGGAGCATCGTGATATTTCATTTGCACCAGCATCTGTCCTCCACGCTGTTTTTAAATTCCCCATGGTTTCTGTCAGGCTTTCACAGTGATGACGATATATTGCCTAGACAGCCTATGACGAACGGGCTTTTGAAAGGTCATTACAGCACTATTTACATTCTCTGCACTGCGCATTCTGATGCCATACAGCCTGACTGCGCTCTCGGGGGTGTGGAGTGACTGGAATCGCTATGGGCAGCACTGAACACCTACAGGGCTGGTAGCCGAGCTGGACTGTAGGAATCAGTGAGACGGAGGGGCTGCTTTTCCGTATTGCTAACGCTCTGAAGAACCTGATAGCAAAACAGTTGCCATAGGCAACAGCTCGGTATTGACTGGAGAGCCAGGCATTCTCACCATCTCGGAAAGAGCTGTACTGGGATCGTTCTCCCCAAAGACAGTCAGACGTGAACTACAAGTTGATTTTATATATAATATTAGCTGTTGCTAATAAAACAAATGTACTGAATAAAACAAGAAATCGAATGTATATAGGTGCAATGCAGATTTCATGGAAAGTTCTCCAGAACACGGACACTCAAAAAGTGTAATTACGGAGCCAACATGACCGATCTTGTGCTCACCGTTGACCTCCTGAGCTACAGCGTCAGTGAACAGAAGGCGCTTAACCTCCTCGAAGTTGCAGTGCGGCTCGGTGGTGCGGCTGTCCTGAGCCACGCGGTGCAGCATCCGCCTCAACACCTCGTCCAGCGAGGCCGCTGTCTCGTCCAGCAGGATGCTGGCCTGTGCCAGAAAGCTGTCCAGGTCCCGGTGAGCTCTGACCTCCTCCTCGAAGTTCATCAGCTTCACGTACTGCACAATGAAAAGACGGAGATTGCGTGTCCACCGCATGCGGGCGACCTTTCCGTGTGCTCTGTGTGTCTTACCAAGCACGTGCTGAGAATTGTGTAACTGGTGAGTCACTTTAGAATGACCCAGAGACATACTTGACAAACAGCATCTTACTTTTCTCGAAGTGTTCAGCAGCACGCACCCTGAGTCTGGATCTGTGGAGGAAAACGGAAGAACCAACAAGGCAGGAGTAAAGATCGCCATGATGTTCATTTTGAGAAGGCAAGAAATGTCACAGAATCAATGTCAGTATAAATACAGAGAGGTGAGCCTGAAAGGTTGGTAGATCAGAGCACGGACTTGCTGGGAATATCAGGCTAAATTTCTGTACAAACTGATGTCACAATCAAACAGGTACATCATCAGTCAGCCTGCTGCCATGACATTCATAGGCTTAGTTAGACATAGAGCTGCTTAAGTAATGAACCCCATTTTCGCAGTGGGTGAGAAGTTGCATGACTGATAAAACCATCAAACTAACACTAACTCTAAAGCCTTGGGCGCAGTGAAGAGTAGCTTCCAGTAATACAGAAAGACCTGTAACAGACAGATCAGCTTTTTCCTTGTGTCAGTGTTGGTTATAAATAGCCCAATTATACTGGTAGCTTGTAGAACAGTGATCTAGGTCCTGGCTCATACTTCTGTCTGATCAGATAAGTTGAAGGAATAAAAATAGAAGAACAATCGCAATTGTTCTGCAGCTCAAAACAAAAAGTGTTTTTTGGCAGGCTAAGGCAGTGAACAAGCACTCACGCGGCTGGCAGACTTGCCTAACTTCTGACTGGGCCACAGAAGCAGGGAAGTGAGCTCTTCGAATACAATGCCTCATCCTGTAACCACACTGGAGAATCCAGGAAACCCCACCCCACACTCGATCCCCAGACCCAGGGGTGCTTTTTGGTCTGTCCTGTCTTTATCAGGCATGAACACAGTGAGGGACACAGAGGCCCATAGAAACCGAGCTCTGTGAATACAAACACATCAAGCTGGGCTAATCTCTATGAACAGGAGGCATACATTACTCTCCTCCTCCCTCACATTATCCAGGCAACACGTTAATTAAACTATTATTATACATCTGGAAAAAGTCGAGTCAGGGGAATTTACATCTAGGTGGTTTTAAACGTTCTTGACAAGGAAATAAGATGGGAATTGGAAGTTTACACATCCGTATTTCTAGAGCTGGAGAGGGACTATTTGGTGGCCTCACATTAGAAGCTGTTTCCTATGAACCTTTTTATCTTTATCTAGAATTTTAGAAGCTGTTCGGCTGTACTACAGACTCATTCGGTCTACAGGCCAATTAATCACTCAGTAAACATCCTTTTTATGATTTATGAATATGATTAACATTAGAAACAATAAATGTACTAATTAACTAATGAATAGCAGTAGGAAATACAAATGCACAAAAGGAAATACTTAGAGACTAATTACACATAATTACATGTAATTACTCCAAATTTTCTTCATATTATTACATAATTGGTTAAACACTCAGAGGCTTTCCATAGGAATAAGGTTGAGTTCTATTTGATATTTAGTATGTAAAAGGATCAAATTTAATGTAAAGAATTAAACGTAAAAATTTACATTTAATTCCAGGGGAACTGTTTGCTTGCTAAATGTGGTGTGGAGGTTCTGCAGTCAAGCAATAAATATGTATGCAGCATATACTGGAGGTGCAAACTGAGTCTGGGCTAAAGCCCACTTTCTGTGTGAGATCCGGCTTACTGGGAGAAGTGGAATGAAACAGACCATGGCCAAAACCTGCTTCTAATGAAGGGCTCTGATTGAGAGAAAAAAACACAGTCTGACCCAGGTATGAAAAGCCCTCTAGCAACAATGGATTCTGCTTTAGGGGGAAGCTAATTTTGGGCTGTTTCAGCAGCACTGCTTACTTTTAGATGCATTCTTATAATGAGAGCAGACTGGCCAGGATCTCTTAGACACAGTGTGGGCTCTGCCACTCCGACCTGTAAGTGCCCCGCCTGCTCCTGTCACCCACCAGCACTCTGCGCTTCAGAGCAGCTGTCAGCTGTTAGCTCAAGTGAAGGACAGGCTCCATGCCGTCACCTGTCTCCAGCACCCGGGAAACTGGGTGCTGTCCACTGCAAACCTAAGGCAAGGTGACTATCTACAAAGCTATCAGTTAAGCATTTAGGCTTTCCTAGCTGTGTTTGTTACCAATATTATTTGCAACCATCTGTCAAAAGTTGGTAAATATTTTATGCGCCTTGTAAATATCGTAAGGTTAATTATCTCATCTTCTCACCGCTTCTCCTTGTGAAGGTCGCAAAGAGATTAATTATGTAATTTGAAAATACAAGTGTAAAAATATAAAGGGTATATATAATAAAAACTATAAAATGATACACAGTGGGAGGTTTATATATCCAGTGACGCATTTGCATGTGCATGACACACACAGCATCACATCCACAGGGACAGCATCACATCAACAGAGGGACGTGTGAATTTGGACAACATTCCACCCCTCCATGGCAATGGCCACCAGAGCCGTGCCTACAAATACATCAGACCAGCACCGAGTATTTAGCTCAGTAAAACTATAGAAAATCAACAACGTGGGAATGTTCAGTGTGTACTACGAACAAAACTCTTAATCATACAAATTCTGTGTTTGTTCATAACTGGCTACAACTAAATTATATTAAACATATATAAAAAATTAAAAATAAATGATAGCACCCTGAAGTTACACTCCATATCAGAGTGCAGACTCAACTGACAGTTACTAAATGATACCCCCTTACGGAAATTCAGTATGGTTTCCTATGGTTTTTTTTTTGGGTTTTGGTTATGGGTTTTTTACAGTAACCATGGTTTTACTATGGTATGACAGTGAAACCATGATAAAACCATAGTCATAAACTCATAGTTACCCAAAAAACCATAGTAAAACCATGGTTCATTTTCATAAGGGCTGTAAAAGACTGAAGGGACAAAGCAGCCATTATCACAGGGGAGGTAAGTGGCGATGATGGTCACAGGTTTATTGGTGATTGCCTGCAATTTCTGGAGTTTCTGGAGTAAACCAAACACCCATCTTTGGAGATCTGATGCCACACTACAAGCCAGTGACTCAATATTCCATCTTGCTGTATTTATATATTTTTTGAATTAATTTGATAAATTTGTTCAGGAATAATGTCATGATAATTGGGGGAAATAAAATCTTAACATTATCACTTCTGAGATGTGTTTTGTATGCTGTGCTTCCTCTTGTGTTTATAATGTATGGGAATGTAGAACGGTTGTGTTATGGGCTCCATGCTCCTCATGGGTGGACTGGAGACATAAAGGATTTGCAGGAATACTGAGAGTTTGGTATGTTGTTGTGCCGAGTTAAACACTGTTCCCTATGCTCTGTAAGTTTCAGGTGTTTTGTCAGTAAGCACACACACACACACACACACACACACACACACATGTTTGTATTCATATATTTCTTGGGAAACAAAAAAATAATACAAAAAAACTTCCCAACAATAACAAACTTCACCCCTATCCAGCCCTAACCTTAACCATAAGCAATCAAACAAATGCAAGACTTTTGCCTATTTAAAGTTTTGATTTCATTCACAGATTTTTCTAAAATTGAGGCTTATATTATAGGGACCTGAAAAATGTCCGCACAAGCTTAAAAGTAACAGGTTTTACCACATTATGGGGACATTGGTCTCCACAATGTGGTAAATACAAACTCGCACATTCTCCAAAACCTGATATATAAACAAGAAAACCAGCAGAGTGTATCCTGTAGAGAGGTTGAGTAGGAGCTTTGTAGATGTTTATTAGATGTTTGCGATACAGCAGGCACATTCCAGTTTCATGCACAAACCCACCTGGGCTCCCAGGCTGGACCGGACTGTAGCAGTGGACGTTGTCCCCGCAGACGATGGGCGACTCCGGCCCTTCCTCCTTGCCCTCACAGCCGTCCTCCTGCTCCCCCTGCTGAAGCTCTGGGGGGTCAACACAGATGGCAGGTCAGTCCTGATTCTGGTGCCGTGTTCTCCTGTGTGCTGCTTTTAGGCTAGCCTGGTTTCACACTCCCCAAAACCTCTTAATAAAATTACAATAACCATAATTAAAACGATTTTAAAACGTAAAATGTTAAACAAGCCTCAATTCAATCTTGATTTCGGGACCAAAGTCATTCAAATAATAAAGCAAAATCTTTTTTTGAGGAAACAAGCTAAGTTTTACATATATTTATAGAGGGCTGTTACGTTATGATTCTGGATAAAAAGAATAAATGTCTTCTATGAAAATGGAAGTATCCACATTTAACTATAATTATATAACATTACTTATAATCTAGCTTTCTTAAAATGGAGTTGGAAGGTATGCAACCACCACCCTTATGACCATGTCCCAGTAACACAGGCCACGAATGGTGACTTTCAGGCAAATTCTGTGGGTAAAAGGCATCCAGTGCCATATTAACAAACACATGTGGTCCCACAGATCACAAAATGTGCATGATGCTTCAAAACTCTGCTTCAGAATTTGCATATCAATTTCAATTTCTAGAGTTTCTAGAACTTTTATAAAACTGAATTATCAAGAAAACAGATATCTTTTAAACAACACTGTTGCAATGCTATATAAGGAAAAGTGTTTTGTGTACTGCCGTGATTATTTTACTTCTTACTGGTCATTGTTAGTTTTTTTCTACAGTACTTGGCTTCAGTTCAAAGAGGTCCATAAACTACGAAAGCTCACACCACGTCATTCTGACGGTCATACTCTTTAAGTCCATTTTCAGGTGAAGTATTCCCATTTTTAGACTCTAAGTATATCTACAGGCCTTGCCAGCAGTTGTTTATTTTTAGAAAATCCTGCTGCGTTTTTTGGTCTATCTGCTAATAAATTGTGTTTTGCTGAAGGTGAAGAAGGGCCCACTAAATGATCTGAAAAAGAAAACAACGAGCTCAAGAATCAGTGTTTGGTCCTGCATGATATCCTGAAGGGTATTTTAAAAGCCTTTGTTATGCTTATTGTAATTCACTTATCAAATCTATCTTACATGAAACCATCTATATATCTTCAATTGTACCCATCAAGCCACAAAAGAGCTTTAATGTTATAATACACTAATATTTTGCTATGTTACACTGAGGATGCTATAGTATAATGCAGCAATTGAAATAAATGGATGTTGTGAAATAGTCTTGTCTATTCAGTCTAAACAGTCCTTTTAAATCAAGGACAGTCAATGTTTTTTTTCCAGTCACATTAATCTTGTTTGCTGAGCTCTGAATTGCTCTGGATTCAAACATTTTTTGGAAATTTGCATTATGCTAAACAAGGTTAGTTTGATGTTTTTGAAAAAAACATAATCAACCCCATGTACTGGATTTAAAAACTACGAAATAAACAGTAAATCGACAAAAACAGTAATAAAATTAACAAACCATTGGCTTCGGTTCTAGTGTACAATCATTTACATGTTAAATGGAATGATAAAAGAAAACATATGGGTGTTTAGCAACCGAGAAGGCCCGATACTCTGAATCACATCTCTCTGCTGTCTCCCTACACGTCTGCTGGAACTTCAAGGGATGCAGCACGTCTTTAAATCCTTGCCAGAGTCGGTTAGGAATCAGTTAACATGTCATATTTTTCATTAGCATATGAGGTTAGGTATTTTAGTTTTAGGAGGGTGGGCGTCGTGATTGCTGTTGATAGTCTGCAAACTTTTTGTTCTTCTGCTGGATGTCATTTTTGCTGTTTTTCACCTTAGTCCTAAGTACAGTTTTGGTGATGTTTCATCATAACTACCCCCTCTATTTTGATCATGGCCGGAAAGGCTGAGCAGGGCCATATAAGGCTAAAGGAGGCTATATTTAATGCAAGGGGCCAAGGAGGATCAGTTATCCTTAGCTGTTTATTAATATAAAAACAAATGCTTGCATGCTTGAAGCATAAATAACAACCTTAAAAACATTTCAATATAAACAAGATGTGCCAACAGATGAAGTGGAGTATTCTGGAGCTATAGAACAGCTAATCTTCAAAAAGTGCACAGCTCAAGAATTGGACCTCTTTGTAGTTCCTTGACTTTTTACGTCGGACTATGTAAGATCATTATGTACACATACAAAATGTTTTAGTTCAAAGATACTACTAATAATATTGATAAAGAAAAAGTATAGCCATACATCCATCCCAACGTCAAAAAACTCAAGCTCAATATACTGAACACACCAGAAAATTACGAAACATGGAGATCAGTTTTCACTACTGAGCACTCAATGGATGACTAGTGGGTCATCACTTAACTATCAGTACATAGATGGCAGCCGGAAAAAAACTGAATGGCTCTATGGAATATCAACAGACTTCATAGCAAACCCACACTGGGTGCATGATTCCAGTTGTCCTCAAGGAGGCACTAGGGAAGATTCTATGTTGTGTGTCATGTGACTGCACACATATGCTGCAAATGTCCTCATATATCCTCCCATACAGAGCTGCACTCGGTTTTGGTTTAAAATAACTGAAAGAAATAAATTAAAGAAATAATTAATCAAAATACTTGTCTAACTATCAAGTATCAAAACTGGGTAGATCCTTGATAAATCCAAATCCATTGATATTATTACTACTTAATATGTAATTTGATACTAAAATCAAGGCCTGACTGAATTCCATCTTTCCATTCTTAATATATTAATAATAAAAGGTATTGTAAGCCAATATTGAATCTATTTCTCTGAATTGATCTGAATCTGTGTATTTGGTTAATAGTACTGTATTGGCCCGAATATAAGACGATCTGAATACAAGACGACCCCCCTTTTCCAAGTTCATTTTTGGGAAAAGGTTTTTTGAAGACTAGATTTTGTCTTATATAGAAAACTTATTTGA
>JAODKK010000015.1:19269658-19281731 GCA_026774405.1 Petrocephalus microphthalmus
AATGACGAAAACTGGATAAAAGTAAGTAAATTGTCTATTAATATATGAAAATGACCAACAATGGGGCCAGATATTGTTGATAACACCTCTTAATTTATCACAAGTGGTTTGTCAAGTGTTTGTCAGTTGTGTATGAACGATCCAAGCACTGTGAGGTTTTCCTTTGTCTAAATGGGGCATTATGATTGGTTTATGCATGCAGGCACATTGTGCCCCACCTGCACTTTGCAGAGCGGCAGGTTAATTAGGCACCGTCTGCGCAACAGGAGTAAACCGAATCCTTCCAGGTTCACTTCCTGGTCAAGAACTCAACCATAATATCAGTGCTGTCAGCTAATCTAAAAAGAATCTGATCCTATTTAAGGCAGACTGGCAAGGGAGGGGCGGGGCGTAGGGGTCAGAGGGTAGAAATAAGAGGGGGATTACAGGAATCTAATGAGCTGCTCCATTAAATCCTATTTCATGCAGGCACAGCAGGGCCCAGCATGGCGAAACGGAGATAAAGCAGGGTCCAGCAGTGCAGGGACAGTCTAATTGGGCCAGCACCTGGCGGCAAACGATACACCTGTCAGGACGCAGAGGTGGAGAAAGGGCTGAGGTGCGTGTCTGGGGTGGGGAGGGGGTCAGACGAAGGTCTTGGGCAGTGAGGCTCAGGAAAGAGCCGGATTTGGTTGGTGTGCATTTTCCTCCATTTCACGCTCTGTCGTGATTTGCCCGGACAGCTAGCCCCCGCCCCCCCCCCCCCCCCCCCCCCCCAAAGTGAAGTCTAACGGCTGCAGTTTATAACACTGCAGTGTGCAGTGGTTTGATTTTTTACCCCATAAAATTTTACATTTCACATATTAAAAAAGGTTTATAAAACATTTTCAAGTAGCTGAGTCATTTGCGTAATAAATGGGCAAAGAAGACAGTGTAATAAAATCAAATTTCACTTATTCAACCAATCAAGGCCCATCTCACAGAAATGCATCTTTATGGAAAGAGACAGCTCATGTTTTGGCTTGTCATGCTGTGTGTGTGTGTGTGTGTGTGTAATAACAGTGTCTAAATCTAATCTAAAACTTTCTTCAAAACTCACACCCTTTCATCACATCAACATGTGCCTAATGTTCTGGATATCTGGGTTGTAGAAAATTACCTTTGGAAGGGTCAGTGACTATAAAAATTATTTCAATAAACCCCTAAGCAGTGAGAACTAGCAGGCGTAAGTGTGCCATGTGTGTTAAGAGGGTCCTTATTACTGGACAAGTGGACATTTGCCCATCAGCACAATAGCAGAACCTGTTCCAGAGAAAGAAAGCTCCCTGTTTTATGACAGCAATTTTAAGCATCTTAACTTGCAAACTTAACTAGGCATGGAAAATACATAAAACAGGCTGTTTTTGCTAAATAATAAATATTTCAATGCAGTGGCAAACGAAAATGCGATAAGATCATAGGTGACTGTAATCAGAAGCCTTAGAGTTACGTGGATATCTGTCAATAGCTCTGTTTGCTTGGTACATGCTATGGAACCGTGTCACTTTTGTGTTCTTCAGTAAGTTTCTCTGCTCAGCTCCCCTGTAATCTGGGACATTCCGCCGCACAGTTAAATATATGTTTTTCCCCCAAATTTAAGCAAGGTTGCAATAAACCACAAAACTCGATGCCTCTGCTGCCCTTTCAGGCCCGAGTCCCCTGTGCACCCTGCCTTCCCGTTCCTGCATGGAGCGCCCTCGGCCAGCACGCGGAACGACGAGAACCTGTACACGTAGCGAAATAGCGGGATTGTTTCCAGGGGGAGAGGGAGAAATGCAGGAAGCCGACAAGTAGCAACCTCAGGTTTCTGAAGTCTGTGAAGTAGTATTATGCTTTGCAATTTCATGGAACTTTTGGAGATAGGCGGGGAATACGGATATTACCTCAAGGTCATGAAATCGGCGGCAGGCCAGCCTGTTTTAAGAGGCTGCAGTAATACTGATGGGAGATTGGTCCTGTTAGCACAGACGTCTCACTAACTGTCTCTCCAAGGAGGCGGAGGCAGGAAAACTATAGTCAAATTCATGTAAGCCTCCCATAAACCCCTGCTTCTCCCCTGTTCTATAAAGACCAAGGGCAGACCGGCTGAAGGTTACACAAAATGTCCATACCACAGAGAAAGATGGAAATGATGTGCTGGGTTGTGATCAAAGAACATATCTTCTCTCTTCCATGTGAGTTTGATCAAAGTCAAACTATGTTAAGGATGTTGGACAGCTGAAAGTCCTGTTCTCCTCCCCTTGGGGCTGCAGGTTACTAACAGATGACTCTTGAAGAACCTTAAGGATTCATTAGAGTTATTTCAGCATATAGTAGATATAGTAGAAGGACAAATACAAGCTGTATGGTTATGCATAATGTCATCATTATACAGGCAAGGAAAGCATAATTCCAGGTGCAGGTGAGTAGACTACAATACAGTACAGTACAGAAGGACAATGGTGTCTATAACTTTAGCCCTTTGAAAAACTCTCCATTCGTGTATTGCTTTCCGTTGAAACGCATTAAATAGATTGTTTAACACACACACAGTCCTAACAATGGATTTATTTGAAACATATCACTCACATTATGCTTGTAAAATTGCAACAATTCATGCTGAATAGATGCATTACTTTTTGAAAACATTCCTTTGTAAAACTGTCTCAATGAACCTCATAAATGCAGGACATGACACAGGCCCTCTAAGCATGTATATTTTTATCATTTAAAGCCCTTAATTGTTTTTTGTTTTTGGCGTCCAGTTTCCATGCGCCAGAAGACGGCCTTGGACATTCGGAGGTTTCCACCACACCGCACGGCATTCCGGGCATTGGGCTTAAATGATTTGAACTGGACAGCAGCCACAAAAACATCGTCTTGGGTTACTGTACCTCGCACACTACCCAGATTCACAGCGTTTACCTTACACCCCATAAATTAAATTGTTTTTATGTGCGCATGCAGATTTATTCTTGCTGTACATAGGTGGTTGTCTCTTAGCAACAATGGTGTCGCAAATCCGATTTTCTAGTTTCCTGAATGGTTTTGCTGCCAACACCAGGAGTGGCTCAGGTATAGCTCAGCATGAAATAGTGCTTGTGCGTCCACACCATCAAAGCCTCAGACCAAGAGGCCTAATGACTTTCATACTTAAAAGTTGTGTGTCACTTCAAGGTCAACCAGTAATTATGCATAGAAATGAATTTTGTCTTCACTTCTGAAGTCAGTTGACTTTAATGCATGCTTTTCATTTTTATTCATTGGCACTATGTAAGAACGACAACAAAAATTTGAGGTAAGTATGAGTTTCGGATGAGCAAATCGGAGCGACGTAGAATGGCTGGGGCGAAGATCTTAAAAAGAATGAAAATCTGAGCAAGGGGCAAAGGGGCCAAAAATCACCACGCGAGATCATTTTTATGGGTCGTTTTCAGGGGACGGAAGGGTAATTAGACACACGAGAAGCAAGTAATCCCAGAGGACACGCTCTGCTTTATTGGGGCGGGGCGTCGGACATCTGGAGCCAATGTCAAAAGATTTCCCGGGCAAATAAAAACAACACGATGCCTTGTGATCCTCCCCTTATGTACAGTACTGAGGGTTCCGGGAAGGTAATGACCCTACGGAGCTCTCGAGTGAGCCCTCTCATACACGCCGGCTTCTGTGGGCTGGGTCCTAGGGCTATAGTCCCGGTCTGCACGTCTGTCCCATGCATGACATTCCACACAGGGTCAAAAAGGGGAAACATTATAGGTGCCTTGTATAAGCCTTTATGTGCGTCCTACAGTCCTTCAGAAAACAGAGAGACGGCCCTCAGATGTTATACAGGCTCCTCTTTATGCACAGTTCCCATGCTATTAAGGATCCACAGATGGACGCCCCAGTTTTCCCTGTCGCCTGTTTGCCCCCAATCTCCCCACTGAAGGCGGCACTAGACCCCGTGACTGCTTCCCGTCTGCCGTGCCCGGCACGGGACCGCGGCGGGCGCACATCCTCCTCCTCCGGGGTCTGCCTCCACATTTCCTGAGAAAATATTGTAAAATGTGAACATCCTGCGGGAAGAGGAAGCAGGCCTTTGTGGGAATAGGCATGGCCTTCTGGTTGTGAAAGTGGCCCAGAGTCACTGACGGTCAGTGACGGACAGTGTAGGTGCCAGGGGTGCAACAATGGACACTTCAAAAGAACACCAGAATACATAAGGCCGGGCCATTCAGACCCTTACAGGCCAAACATCTTACATTTAATAAATGCTTTATTATCTTTGCATGAATGTACCTAGAATTTATTTCAAACTACTGTGCCAATTAGCATAACAAATACTTCTTCCTGATCCTACTTTATTTGTGATATTCTGTACAACTGAATCATGCCTTATTTATGGGCTTTGGTTGAGATAAAAGATAACCTTCATAACTCATCCGTTAATGTGAGCACAGTAACCATGAATCATACTTGCTTTTCACCGCTCTAATAGTCATTGTGGTGACTGAGTGTTATGCAGTATTCTGTGTGAAATCTAACAGACTGAATTAAAGTACACACCAGCATGCACATGTATGCACCCACCTATCCTCTTTCCATAACTGGTTATCAGGCTCAGCATCACCATTAGCCTGGAGCCTATACCAGCAGATATAAAATGTGTTTGCAAATTGCCCAAAACATGTGGTTTGCTTTCTTATGTTCCATCACAGTGCTTACAATCAAACCAAACATCCAGATCTGTCTAGAGAGCCTGACCTTATCTATGTATCCCTCATGAAGACCAAAGTAGTAGTATTTTGTAGTTTTGCTAAATTTTATTTGTAACAATATATTGCGTATTTTTATATTTGTAAATTTATATTTATGTTTATTTATAATTTGCACCAATTGGAATTGTTTGCACCAATGAAATGGTGTCATTTGAAGTTTTATTCATTTAATGTATGGAATGCATGCCTGTCTGTAACTAAAGCAAAAGACAGCACCCCAAATAACAGGACCCTTATCTACTCATCACGCTGTGTTCATCCTCTGAAATGCTACAAACATTTTGCTAGTCAGTTTTACATCCATAAGCATTTCGACACCTAATACTGTCACTAGTTCTAATGTGTGTTTCGTGATCAGTTTTCCTTTGAAGTATAAATAAATCCTAATTATCAATTTTTTTATCTGTTTTTCTTGTGCGTTTAAAAAAAAATAAAAAAATTACGCAAGGTTAATCATTTCATATTTCATAACAAACTGACTAGTTTTGTTTGGGTATAAAAGTCTCCGCAAGGTTATTTGTAATAGCATTGTCATGTAATCATAAAATCCATCATTAAAGGCTTCTGCTTCTAATAAGTTAATTTCATTTGTTTCGTACAGTAATTTATACAGCGCCTTAGGGGGAAACACTGTTCTCTTCTTTCCTACACCATTGCAAAACAAACACGCTTTTTGCTCATTTGCATTTTTTTTCGTGTTCAGTTTTTGCTATAAATGCTATTTCTAGAGCATAGTCATGCAACTCGACTGAACTCCTACTGATACCGAGAAAAGATTTATCGCGTTTTTGTGATATTTGCCATTAATTTAACCTTTTCTCTTCCCTATAGAAGTAGTTTGTTATATATTTATCACCCAGAAGCATTAAACAGTCTCTCACATGCTGACTACTCAGCAGCCATGGAGGATTAACCCTTAGAAACTCGATTTAAACATTTTCCAGAATTATGATGTTTTTGTGTGTGTTATGTGTATATTTTTATAGGCCTTTAAATGTGAGGCTCTAAAGGGGAGACTTCCTAATTTTGAGTCATCGCTTTGTCTTACAGATGCTGTTTTTTTCCCTTTATTGTAGACATTTTTAAATGTAATTTATTATTAATTTTGACATCATTAATTATGAACATTTAATGCACATCAGACAGAATTTATATGGCATTTTCTATATTTTCACTCCCTTCCACCCCCCATGACCCTGACCAGAATAAGTGCGTAGAAAACGGATGGATATTTTATAAATGTTAGCATTCATGTTTACTTATATTAAACAAAAATCTTGCATGCTAATATGGAATACTTTCTCTAGTTTTACTATGCTCAGAGCTGCTTGTTTTAGTTCCAGCCTTTAAAAAGTAAGCCAGATTGTTTGTTTACTCTCTGAGTATACTGTATGTTCCATTTGTTATTGCTGTACCAAGAATAGCTAAAAATAGCTAACAGGAAGGTTTGCTATTGGAGGGAAAAAGCAAGCTGAAACTGGAGTCCGGGTGTCTGCCAACAGCCAGATGCAAACAATGACCAAAGGTGTCTTTGAAGAGCTTTACAATATTGTCAGTTTTCATATTTTTAACAAAATGCACGGGTGAGGACGAAAAGCCTGCAATTTTTAAGTTTTACATAAAAGATCTTCCCTTTAGAAAGATCCTGCAGTGTGGTCGGTGAAAAAGGAAGCTAACTTCCATAATCCAGGCATCCTTTGCCTGGACTCAATGTCTTAAATCGTGCTAATTTACAGACTTAATTAGTTGGCTTACTATTCAGGTTAAGGAAGCTGAAATACAACATGTGCTGCAGCAGAAATATACATGTGCCTGCTTCTGGATGGATTCACTGTGTTCCAGGAGAGAATGACACGGAAAAAGGCGGAGAGCAGAAGGGCATTTGCAGCGTTCTATTTCTCAGCCTTTGCTTCTCACAACCAGCAGTAAAAATATATGGCTATGTGTTTGGCGGGGGCTCTTTTTTTCGGAGGTGTGGGAAGTCATTATTTTCTTCACGGTGCCCCCGCACACTCCACACCGCTCCCGCGTGCTATTCGCCCTCCTCGGAGGTTCTGTCTAGGGACTGTGCAATTACGCTAAATACTTCCATTTCTCCCATTGCGCTGCGCCCAGATAGCCATGTCACATGGACGGCTAATAGAGGGACTCGCCCACTGTCATTTCCTTGCTAGAGTTTTAACCGGCGTCTGCGTTAATGCAGAGGGCAAGCGCCGCACCAACCTTCCGGACTCGAATTATCTTCGAGGAAAGATGCCAGATGTAGAAAGAAGCTACAAATTGTTTCGATTTGCTTGCGACGGAGAAAATGAGAACGTTTTTTGTTTTTCTTTTGCACAGAGATTTATTATGCGCACAAAAATTTTAAAATAATTAGAATAATTGAAGTCTTGACAAGTTCATTTCAGTTTCAGGACACATAAGCCTTTAGGGGTCAGCATTTTTATGTGTTGCTGTGTGTGGGGCTACTTGGTTTGTTACCTGCAACATGATCTTTGGCTTAGGGTTCAAGAAGCGATCACACCTGGCCAGGAGGGCGAAGCTGATGATTATTTTTATGGCATCCCAAATGGGGACAGCTGTAAGTTGGAGATGGGGCTGTACTGAAAGTATGAATGCTTTTAAAAAGCTTTGGTTATTTACAAATATAAATAAAGGTTCTGTTTAGAATCTGCCCTCTCAAATCTAGACTGAGATAGATGTATATAATTCTTTGGAACTTTGGAATACACAAATGTGAATGGATTCCAGAAAAACAAACTTTGTTTCTGGGGCTCTAACCCCCATAAATTTTGCTTAGACAATAGCTTGTCAAAATCTGGATCATGGGACCAATCTATGATATTGAAAAGACCTTATGCCCTCAGTGGTGTTGCTGCATTCCTGTGGTTCCGTCTGTTTCGTGAATAATCAAAGGTATCTCTCGACCCATCTGGAATTGTTTTGGGAAAACTGTTGTTGTGTGACAAGACAATAATGAAAAAAATAGATCCCTAGAAAAGGAGTCATGCAGCATCGTGACCATGTATAGGTCATCTCCATTCCAAGTGTGAAGATGCTTTGGTTTGATAATTAGCCGATTTCTTATGCCCATAGATGATGCTAACATCATTGTGGCAATAATATCTATGAAAATAATGAGGCAGGAAGTGTTTTATTTATGTGCATGTGATACAGACACCTCATTTCGATGTCACAAATGATTTATAGTCTAACCCACTAACAAGGTATGACCCGAAAGCTGTGAAGTCCAGCGTATAGGGAGACAGTCTGAGTTGAAGAGGGACATCAACTAACCGCAAAACATCTGGGTGTCATCCACGCAAAATGGAGCCTAAGCCTTCAACCTACATGACCCTGGCTGTTTCCCATAGTGCACTTCTCTCGCTGAGGCTTCAACATGCAAATGACACCCATTTCCTGAACCAGCCGAAAGATGAGTACAAACCACCGCAAAGCCCTTGGCAGAAAACGTTGCATTTCCATATGGGTTATATCAAAAAGGCTGCTTACTTTAAAAATTCATGCATTTTTCTACTTCAATAGATATAACTTTTTAATGAATGCACTGGCATGGGCATTTTATCGCGCTGTATGCTTGCCACAAACTTGTAGGCTTTGCGATCTTTTCTTTCCACAAAGCACCAAAAAAACAAGGACTTTGTCCAAATACGCCACAGTAGAGGAGTCCATGAGAAGCGTTCCAGAGTCAAAAGTTATCAAACTTCTCAGTGTACCTCTGTCATGGTCTTACCAGGCATGGCTGGAAGCTTAGCCAGTCCTGTATCTATGCTGGATCATGGCTAAGAAATAAAATCAAACCAGCTTTAGTCATACAGTGGGAAGTCTTGGAAGGAAGGGTTGCAAGATTATGGTTATAAATGTTGCAGCAAAGTCTGTCTCTCTCACACACATTACACAACAGTGCTGGAAAATGGGCATTCTTCCAAAACGGGCAGAACCAGAGTGGACATTTTTATGCGTTTTCGTACAGGAATTATGTTATGGCCTACTGGTAAATTCTATCTCTTAAAATTAACCCTCTTTACCCAGCTGGATAATCCCATTACCGTTCCTCCTTCCTACTATTGAAATCACGGTTGCAGACACAGACATGCCAGATCCAACAACTTAAACTGAATAAATGTCAAAGCTAGAATGGCAAAGGGTTCACCTCCTGCTTAAAATACATTCTGTACACTTAATAGAAAGAAGAAACCGCACCCCCATTGAATCTCTGATGCCGATACACTAATACACACACCTGTGTCAGTTTGCAAAGACTAACGACCTCTGTATAACAATGGGGGAGAATGGCGGAACACAAGCTGGACGAAAAGGTTTGGGACCGTTTTCAGAGAAGGATATTCAGAAATATTTCCAACCTCTTAGAAAGCCATCCAAAAACTACAATTCTATGCGTTTTACCCAAAGAGAGAAGCAGGACTGTTTTTATTTCAAATTTCCCGCAATTAGAAAATTACAGCGTAATTACATTTATATAATTAGTTATGCTTCAACGCTAGGTAACTTCTTTCCCCCCTTTTTTACCACAAATTCAGGCTGGGATTCCCTAATTTTGGAGCTCAGAAAGTAGCAGAAGCTGGATGTAAAATAGCAAAACAAAAACAAGCTGTGCACAGCTGAAATCTGTGCACAAAAATAAAAGCTGACGTGTTCAACTAAAGTGAATTTTTGGAACATATATGTTATTGGAAGAGTAATTTAGGAGGTACGTCTGAGGGGGGTGGTCAAACAGACTATATTAATTTAGCCATTACTGAGAAGACGTTAGAGAACTAAGGAAAACCTCTGCAAATCTCACAGTATTTATTATTTTTAAACATTTTTATGACGCGAATGTTCTGAAACAACACTTAGGCAATAAAAGTCTGCAACAGAAATGTGTTCAAAGATGGGACAGCCAGTTAATGAACTTGAACTCCTTGCGACCTGCTACCACCATACTGGACAAACACGTGGGGTCAAAGGTGTGACACACAGTTGGTGGCAGTTTGCTCGCCCAGCACGAGACTCCCAGGCAAGAGGTCATTCTGTCGTAGCTGACAGTGCAACCACAAAGGAAGGGAAAACACACATATGTATACACTCATGTGCGTGCACAATGCACATGAGCATGGAGTAACCTCTGGTTGCTGGGAATGGCCCATTCCTCCCATGGCCCATCCTTCACTGAGCAGGATGCATCTCCTTATCTGGAGCGAGAGAAAGCAAAGGACAGAGACTTCCTAACTTGCATCTGGCTACCAGATGGGCCTTGAGTCATTCCTGGGTTACAAGGGGTTGGGAGAAGTTTGTGAGAAAATGGCACACAGAAAACACGCACACACTCGCACGGAGGCATCGACCCTGTTAACTTTAAAGACAGGAGGAGAGACAGGCGTAGGAAAACCCCATCGCGTAGTCCTCAGGGACGCATCTCCACATGACTGCTGGCCTAGCTGACCTGGGCCTAACCCTGACACCTGACTTACTGCACACTCCGCTGTTGTAGAGTTCAGGCCACCCCACCCCAAAGAGGAAAAGCTCCTTTCTCCCTACCTTGGAGATAAACTGCAGACCTTGCGGGACAAAGAGAGCTTCACCAGCTTAAGGTGGTTAAGCTGGTTGACCAATTTATGATGGTTGACCAACTATGTTTTTGGTTTAGCTGGTCATACCAGCTTATGATGGCTTTAGGGCTCAATCAGATGATAAGCTGCCCCCATCAACATTACCAATTGGTGACCAACCAATCTAAACCATAAAAGAGCATCAAGAGCTGGGACATGACCATCTAAGACCATCTGAGACTATTATAGACCATCTTCGACTGGTTAAAACCAGATAAAACCAGCATAAGCTGGTTTTTAGCAGTTTTGTTCTCAGCAGGGCAGTGCCCCAGCAACGGCACCCCATTCCAGCAATGCTATTGCTGGGGACACACTTCATTTGTCCGTGTGCTGCAATCTTCTTCACCCCAAGTAAGGACCACACAGCTGCTTCCACCATTTAACTGTACCCAGAATCATTCTTACAATAACAACCTTGAACCGTCTTGGCCACACTATAGCAGAAAGTAGCCAGTATGAAATGAAAATTTTTGGGCTTAAGCCACTCAGAAGGAAATTAAAAAAAGAAAAAAAAAAGTCATGGCTGGCTTTACAAAGTATTTTATAATTACTTCTAGAAATGGCGGTAAAAACCAGTTTTGGAGCAAAAGAACTTTTATAAAGCTTATAAAGCTGCATTATTTTGCTAGGAGTAGATCATGTGTTAGTTTTATAACACAAAGCGGCTCATTTTGTTCTCTCATGTTTTTATGTGGTAGCTATCCATCATTACACATCGATTTACCACTATAAAGGAAATGTAGTGACTGCGAATGATTATAATAATAACATGATAGATGATTGGGTGATTGTGAAATATGCTTGTTAATTCTTGACAAATGGTGTAAGCTTATTGCTTAATTTTACTTAAAATGACTATACAGTATACTGTGAAAATATCTTAGCCTGTCAAAGAAAATGTTTAAATTTATTTATCTGATATGTATTTGCTTAGAAAAAAAATTAAGATTATACCGTAGGCAAATGAACAGGCACACCATAAGCAGCAGTAATTTATTTTGTTCTCCAAAAAGTGATATTTAGTAGGATGGCTTCCGTTCCGAAACCTCTCATTGGGGACACCCCAGGCATTCCATGTATTTCTTAAAATTCACCAGGAGCTCACTTCGTCAGCTTACTTAATTAAACAATTTAATGAGGCATCGAGTAGCCAAACATCATATGCTGGTGACAGAGTCAACAAGTACATATTACTGCGCACACTGGATTGACCTTTGGTGACGTTCTGAAATGAATAGAATAGTAAGACTTTATTAATCCCTGTGGGGAGATTCTCTTTTCTGCCTACCCCATTGTGCCCTCCATGGGACACTCATACAGGTGCGAGCAAGCTTGGGGCTCACAGCGCAAGGTCAGCCAGCGTGCAGCACCCCTGGAGCTGGGGGTTAAGGGCCTTGCCCAGGGGCCCCTGGACATGTGACTCCCCTGTCACGGCCGGGTCCCGAACTGGTGACCTTTCCATCGCAGGTACAGAGGGTTACACACACCCCCCCTCTAAGTTAACACCCTTTGACAGGCATCAAATCATAGTTTTACACCAACATAATAAGGTAATTGAAGCATATTTTTCTTTTAGCACAGAACTGTATAAATACATATTAAGCAGCAATATAGCACTTTAAACTCTGAAAAGATCCATTTTGTATAACCACCTTCCCTGTGTAGGGGTTTGGTCTAACCTGGGGA
>JAODKK010000015.1:19324080-19335090 GCA_026774405.1 Petrocephalus microphthalmus
AAAAGTTTCCACAGGCACCTGAGCAATGAAAACAGGTACTAGCAGAGGCACAGACTGCGGGCACGAGCTAAAAAGCCAGAGAAGGTGTCCACTGCAGTGTGGGAAATCTGTTAATAGAGAAGGAGACTTCCCTATACCAGTCTTGGTAATGCTTTATATTAACTACATCATCATTATGCATATGAACATAGAACAGTATGTAATGGCATACATACATGCTGCTTATGAATGTTCTATGAATGTGTTATAAATGCACTATGAATGTGCACTGAATGTTCTATGAATGTGTTATGAATGCACTATGAAGGTGCACTGAATGTTCTATGAATGTATTTATAAAGGAATTATGATGGCACAATTATTGTAAAGCCTTACCCCAATCTCTTTCCTCTCAAGCAGCTGGAAGGGGGACCCAGACTGAAGGGACACAGCATTCCAGGTAACCACAGAGTGACCAACTGACCACAGAGATAAACATCCCCTGCCGAGTCATGGTGCCATCACTGAGGTCTCGACAAAGCGGTCCACCACCACTACCAACCATTATGACCACAGGTTCAGGAAGCTCGGCATGATTAATATGTTTATTTCTGGTATCAGAGGTAAAACATTGCTTATAAACTCTTAACTATATTGTTTGTATCTCAGAGGTGAGCAAGAGAGTGATTCATCTGCCTCTTCCTCCAAAGTCTCTGCAGTTTGCTTTGCAAATCCGTGGGGGCTCCAGTCTGAATTAATAGATCTCTTGTCAAAATTTATTTGAATAGAAAAAAAATGAAGTTATTAATCATACCGAGAACCTACCACTGGCATATGACTTATGTCTGATGTCAGAAATTATTTCATTATCTTCACAAGTGAGTAATAATTTCATCTTGCTAGCTCACCAAACAGCAGCACACGTGCAGCAAATTTACGCTTGAATCACATCTGTGTAAAGACCATTACTTTTCTCACTGACAACATCAGTTTCTTTTCAAAGGAAATGTATAAATATCTCTGTGCAAAAGCTCACTGTTTCCACAGCTCGCTGTCAAAGGATTTTTGTCAATCTATGATAATCAGACCTACGTGGAACAATTGCCCCGTAGTTACTCGGACTTTTATTTTCCAGGAGCTGCTAAAGGCATGGAGCAGGCATGGAAATTAGCAACGAGAACAGCGGCGTTCATGTACGGGCCGAAGAGCGCCAATAGAAACAAAGTGTGGGTGTGCTTGGACTCCTACAAGCAAATGAATAGCAAACATACTTAAGGTTAAAGTTCTATTTTAGTCTGTTTGAATCCATGGCTGTATGGCTCGGGCTTTGCTGAGACCGCTAGCCCACACTGTTTCGCTGCTTCACATGCATTCTCCTTGACAGCAGCGACATTTCTGGAATGCGTTTGCCGATGTGGAAAGAGCACGGGCAGCGTGAAGCTGCCAGTCTGTAGGCCGGTGCCCAGCCACTTGGTACGGATATAAGGCCTGTCCTCACCTCAGGCCCTAACGCCCCGGTCCAGAGCAGCCACGGAAAAGCTTCCGACCGCAGGTTTGTTCCCACGTGTCCCCAAATAAGGCAACTCTTGAAAATAACCCTGAAAAACACCCCAGTGGTCTGGGGGGAAAAAAAAAGTAATTAGCAGTTTCTGGAATCCCCATCATCGACGTGACTAGTGGCGTGAAGCATGCGGAGAAATCCAGCCTTAATTAAAAATAAGAAAAACATTCTACACACACACACACACACACACACAAGTCCTAGGGAGACTCTCTTGAGAGTGCTGACATTTAAGCAGTGCTGTAAATCAAAGGCCTGGAATTTCATTGGAAAATGAACACCATGTTCTGAGAATAAACTCTTGTAGTGACATGTAAAAGGTGAACACACTTGGCTAGTGCATATGGGATATAGGCACTCAATAAATGTAAACGTATATGAAAATACACATATCTACAAACATCTCTGAGACCTTGATGAAATTTCGGATCCAGCCAAAAAAAGTCACTTGTGTGTTCATAGCGGGGTCCCTACGAACACTGAAGTAATTTGTCTCTGTCAAAGCAAACACTGTTATCATATAGTAACCTTGTAATCTGCAATTATAGGGTTAGTGCAGTTTTGATTTGGTATCTCCCAGAGGCATCCAGCTGGCACTCAGCGTAACCCGTGCAGTTCACGGCGTGTCAGCAGGTATTAATCATCCCATACTGACATATGCTCATCCTCAAAACACCCTCCTCAAAAATCCCCCTGACTCATTAAGAAATCCATAAAACCTCGGTTCTGTGATTCATGACACTTGCTTGGAAAGTTCACGTCATAACAATGTTTATCTCTTTTTTCGGGTCATTGTAACCTTGAGAAAGGATTTCGAAGTGAACAAAAAGAACAACCATGTGACTATTATGTTCGTTACTCCCAAGGTTCACTTACGCATGATTTGCGTCACAGGAGGAAAAATTCGGTTAAGCTGTACGATGAGACTTACAGTACGAGTAACACTTTAAGAGTAGAACAGACTGTGATAGTACCCGGTTACACATCAGACAGAGAGTATTCCCCTGGTCAGTTCATCTGATCTTTTTGTCTTTACCACACAGTCATTACCCACTTCTGGTCAGTGTGCGCAGGGAATGGGCTCAGGTCAATTCAATATGACCTGAAAAGTCTCCAGTGGTCTTGCTTTCTGCTAGCTGTGAGTGCTGTCGTTTCTCATTTCAGTCACTCTCCCCCGAACCCCACTGCAGGGGAACCTCAGAGCATGAGGTCACGGCTGGCTGCGCGATGCCTAGACGCCAGATCAATGCCCGGTAGCCTGCTGACGATACCTGCTTTCAAAGTACCGGATCTTAATGGAACGACCTGACACCTTGGAGAATAGAGGTCATGTGGGTCACCCGAGCTCTCTACAAGTAAATAAGGCCCCAGTCATAAGAGCAGGAGCCCTAAGTGCTTTCACAGCTCAAAATACAAAAGCGACCTGATAAAACCGATTCAGAAAAACATTTCATATCTAAACTTGAAAATTTTATTCAGAACTTAACAAAAAAAAAGGTACCCACATGACCAGCTGTTTGCCCTGTTATTAATTTCTCTTTAATGCTCAGTACCCGGTAACCAGCATGACATGCATTTTGCAGTGTGACTCATATGTATCATTTGTGTTTATCCGAGTGACAAACACGAAACAGCCTGACCGTAGCACTCATCCGGGAAGCTCGAGGTGTCGCTGTCCTCATAATCACCCCACATGTCACATGTGACTCAGAATCGGTGAACATCTGCTCCCTGAACCCCGGGCGCTGACGGTCACGGGCAAAACGAGGCAAGCTGCCTCACGCCAATGCCACCGGTCCTCTGCGCCGAAGACTCCGGCCGGGAGGGACGCCCAGCCAGAGGACAAAGGTTGCCTTCATGGGTCCACGGAGCTCGTCTGTGTGTGGTTTTCGGCGAGCGGGGTCCGAAACAGTCATTTCACAGTTTTCTCCCCTGCACTCCCCCGGCTGTGACTGTGAAGGCTGTGCTTATTTTACTGGGAAGAGCTGGGTAAACATGGCGCAGGCACAAGGTGAGTGTCTGCGCCTGGAAGCCGGTGTGGGAACTGCAGCACGTTTGGGGGGGAGGCAGGCAGGACCAGCGCGTGGGAGCTCGCCTCCAAAGACGCCGGGGGGCAGCCAGAGGTGGGTCAGCAGGCCGGGGTGAGGGGGGATCACGAACATATGGAGCCCAGAACGTGAACCCAAACTGGCGCTCTGACTCAGGCTGAAGAAGAGGCGGAGGTACCGGGCATGAGTGCTCATGCCTGGGGGCTTTATGGAGCCCCTGATGGCTGGCTGAAATGCAGAAAGCGACCCCCCCAAGAGGACTGGGAAATTGAGTCAGAATCACTGAGTGACTAAGGCAAGTAATTACGGGTTTGTTCGTGTTTCTTTCGTAAGCGTTCTAAGGATCAATTTAAAGATCCCTTAATCCTCAGTGGAGACGTCTGAGCGAGAGCGGAGTCAGGCGAAGTAGATGCCGAGGCTCGGCCGTCAGTCTGCCCATGTGCAGGTGAGAGGCAGCTGGGCTGACGAAAAGCCCGGCTCCCTGTAAGCCGGTAACACTCAGCCAGCTGCTGAGTGAAGCACACGTAAACAGAGCGTGGGTTTTCTCTTATTCGCTAAAATGAAACCGAAACGGTGACTGATGAGCATTTATGTGCTCCTGTTTCGCCTTCCAAGCCTGCTGGAATCGTTCTGACTCCCATTCCAAACACGGGGCAAAGGAGAGCAGCTTTCCATCACGGCGGTGTTATTGTGAAATGAAAAATGCCCTGGAGAAACAAAGGAATAATTGTTAAACAATCCTTTTTTATTTCACTTTATTTTTTTCTTTACTTTGGACATTTTTTTTTACACTATTTGAAAAGCACCAGTACTTTACACACATTTCGCGCAGCTGTAACAACAGTCCCCAAAAAGGATACTTTTGAGTAAAACCCGACTCTCGCTTCGACACTCAGACTGATTATAAGTATCCAGCACCTCCATTAGAGCTGGATCACATTTGCATTTTTCTGGTTGCCTGTTGTAAACCAAGCTTTCAGTCATAAAGGTCCAATTTAAAGCTTTCACTAGCCTATCTCCTTTGATTTAACAGAAAAGGTATATGGCTCTTTCCAGCATATCCCCATTTGATGATGAAAACGCAGGGGGTTTACAGTGATGTTCCATCTGGTCATTCTCAGTCTTAGTGGAATTCTGGAATTTGTATAATATGAGGTTAATCTGAGGGGTGTTTGTGTCTGATTAGTACCTTGGACAGCTCCTCCACCGTGTTTTTGGAGCACAACCACATGTAACTGATTCCATTCTTTCCTTCACACAGACAGTAAGAAATCAGCCAGGGTTTCACAGAGCAGCCCAACTGTTACATAAAATTATTAAAAAAGGTTTAACTGCAGTGCGGTGCTTTATGGAGCTTATATTGTATATCTCATTACAGAGCTTTAAAGGGCTTTTAATGAGGCCTAAAGTCTGAAACTCATTAAGTTACACTCCATTCACAGAAGCTATTGTTTCCCAGTTTGACTTTCCCCACATCACTAAAATCTGTAAGATTTATTTCAATATTTTTCTGAAATATTTACAAAGAAGAAAAAGGCACTTGTTGATGGAGGGAAACATGCATTTTCTCCATGCGCTGAATGCCATTTCAGCCTTCTTTGACTTGACTGTCATTGCTGGAACACATATTTGGTTACCCGTCAAAACCAAAAATATACATATTTTCATTAGTGTCCATCAGTCTTTATAGACAATGATGGATTAGTTGTATATTTTATAAAATCTCTGTATTAAAGCACTATAGTTACTATAGTCAGAATGGCATGGTCAAGAGATGATACACAGAGCGATTTGGCAAGAAAGAGGAGCACTACATGAAATACGTTTTCATCAAGTAACAAGTGGGGAACAAACAGAATGACTGACAAAGGCACTGGGCAGATGTGGGTACCTAGATACACACTAATGCCCAGGGTAGACAAGAAACAAGTGAAACAGGTGTGGGTGATTAACAATGAAGCCAATACTAGGGAATAGACACTAGGAGATACTAGGAACCAAAGTGAAACAAGACATAACAAAACCAGGTACTAGGAACCAGGAACAAAAGCATAAAGACAGGAGTTAAAACAGAAACACAAGCACATAAGAACTACGGGGAAGCTATTAACTGACTCAAACCATCCAAGATAGCTTCCAGCCAGCCTCATACTCCGGACAGCTAGGGTGAATTGATCGTAGCCACCCGCTTAGCTCATTCAGCCATGCGGCAACCTGAGGAACATGGGAATACGTAAGGAACACATCGGAGAAGACGGGATGGCCAGCGACACCTGCTGGCCAAACAGGGAACCGACTGACAAGGCAGGGACAGGTTCTGCCAAGCGGTGATTACGGAAAACGAAATGAATAAAACTGAGATTCCACAAACAAAAACAACCGTAATGGAAGAGAAGATGGTTATGGGAAAACCTAAGCGGAGGGGTGGTAGGGCTCAGTGCCTTGCCCAGGGCCGCTGGGGGTCATGTTTCCAAGGTGACCGCTGAAGCCACATCCTGTCACGAAGCCCATTTCTGCTCCTGCCCACTTGCTGCCTTGAACGCATCCACGTGCCCAGGCTGGAGCACGTCTCTCTGTCTACTTTAATGCAAAGTCTGACCGCATGTATTTTCAGCCTCTGTTAGGCTCTCCAAAGAAACATCTTCTTGCACCATTCTATTCAATCAATGTAGTGTCTGCTCAACTCCTGTTTCATGTCTGGGCTTGTTTATATGCAGGATGTATTACCACACCGTACCACACAACCACTAAGGCAGCGAATCCCTGTTTCACGTTCCAGTGGCAACTTGCCAGCCAGCATCTCCTCCTTCTCTGTGCCCTGGAATTAGCCTCGGGACCTTGCTGTCCACGCGGCCACCCCATGGATTCCAAACTCACTGCCAAAGAAATGGTTACTAGTCCATTTTTGCAGTTCAAATATAGTATAATCACATATAATAATATGTGCAATGGAATGGAAACATTGCCAGGTGTTACATATTTAAAGCATTTTGATGTTATGTACTTTGCATTAGTGTCAAACTTGGTTTATGACTTGTTATAGAAAGATTATGCATGGATGAATGTAACATAAAACAGAGATAAAAATAATCAAAGAGAATAGTTTAATTTAGAAATGTAGCACAAAAAACAGTACCTCAATTTGATGTTTAGTATTTTATGTTTTATTTGTGTAGATGTTTTCAATACCTTCCCAGACCTAATTGAGACATCGGCATGAGGTTAAAAAAGAAAGTAAATTGCCAGAACTTTCTGTTTGTTAGGACATTTTATATATGTTGGTGAGGAGTTAGAAATGTTTTATTATAATAAAGCAGGAGTCACTTTGAAGTCTTCACAATGATGCATAAAGAAAATCACTTTGTATTGGTTTAAACCCACCTGAGCCTTACTTCTGCCGGTTATTTATATGCCGGGATGTTTATTTGTGTCCCTTCGTATGCTCAGGCCTCGTTTCGGTTCAAGGCAGCCCTGATTGCCCACTAAGGCAGGTTTTACTGTTGGATTCCTGCCCTTGTTGATTTTTTTCTTTTCCCATCCCTTTGAAAATGCGTGTGTTTATTATTTGTTTGGGTCGTACCGCTCCACCCACCCCTTCCCTATTCCATTCTTCTCCCACTTGCCCCCAAAACGCGGAATTTGTAAAATAAAGCTTGGGTCCCATTCACCAAACTCTCAACGCCTTGTGATGTGGTCGCTCAGCCAAATCCGCTTTCCCACACAATGATAATCTCATCATTTTTTTTGCTTTCAACAGCATATTCGGAGCCCCCCCACCGCTAGCAGAAAGAGTCTGGCAAGATTGTTGATGTGATGGTACAGCATGTCCGGTAGTGAGAGAAGAATGCAGGTCCATGCAGTATTTACCATATGGAGAAGGTCTCAGCATGAACCCTGAAGCACCTGCTCAAAATCTGCTAATTTTATTTATTGCATCTATGTCAGCAGTGCCTTGGTGACCTCAAGGGTTCGTATAAATTGCATCAACAACTATTTTGTTGCTAGTTTGACGCTTTTTGGTATATTGCATATTATAGTGGCTTACAAACCTTACTGAAGGGTTCTATAACAGGACCTCAGCAGGTAAGCCCTTGTCGACAGCATGCACAATGTACATTTAAGCACATACCCTATCCTAGGTTTGATGTCAGCAAATCCCTCGACTACAACATAAACTGGTCTTGACTAATCATTTGGTCAGAAACCGAAAGACGTCATCATTTCCCCAGTGTGCACTGGTTTTGTCACTCAGTTTGTGGCGACGCGCTCCATCCAAAAGTGCATGTAGCGTAATCGAGTCGGGTAAGTTCGTAGCTACATCCACTCTCTTCCAGCTCTCTCCAGACACCATCCGGGAGCCACGGAGCCTCCAAAACAAACAGTCGACATTTTCCAGGAGTCCTTGGTAGGCAGCTTAATCTATTCAACACTCAGTCTTTCTCCGCACCATAGTGCGAGCGATATCGCAAGCAGGGCCCAGCTTCTCCTGGGAGGCCAGGAGCAGTGCTGTATCCCACAACGGAGCTCTCGGGGCACGGAAACCATATTTCAGCAGTGAAGCTGGCACGAATCTTTATTGTTTCCCAGCTGCCACCTGGGCCCAGGCTAAGAAGCAGCAGGCTTGGTGAAGCCCAGGCTTTCAGGATGAGCTCACACGAGAGAGGTGAGAGAGCAGTGAGCAGATACCATCTCCAGTCATGGCATGTTGCAGCAGTGCTCTTTGGCCTGTCTAATTCTGCCCTGTCTTCATGCCTTCCAAGAAATAGGAAACCGAGATTCACAGCGCATCGGCTGGGCATTCATGCTAATTTAACGTCCCTGTAACAAGCCACTTTACTTTATACCATCCCACACTTTCATTGCATTTGATTTAATTTAATGTTTTTACAACTACTTATATCCTCACTCTCCATTTTTGTCGTATATTTTGCAGTCGTTTCCTTTTTAGTGGTATTTTTAATATTATTTATTATTATCTTTTTATACTACTTCCTTTTTTTGTGTTACATATTTCCAGCACAAATCCTGGAAGTCGGTGGAAAAGCATGTAACTACACAGTGTATGTTTGTGCAGGCGGCAAATAAAAACTTGAAAAAAGCTTGCATGTCCATCTTACGACTCCTGGTCAGTGACATGAGGAGCCTGACGCCCATCTCAGGCCGTTATTCTGGGGGCACCCTGGACAGGAAGCCAGCCCATCACTGGGTGCAGACATTATGCACAGTCACGCACTATGGGCAGCTCAGAGACACCAGTCAGCCTAATAGTGTGTCTTTGGACCGCTGGCAGAGACCATCACAACCTAATTCTAATTCACATTTAGAATTATTGAATTTCTTCCATAACATATCTGCTATGCCTCCGATTACATCAAAGCATAGTGTGTTTTTTAAGCATGATAACAATCGACCCCTAGTGCCCTTCCTGAAGTATTCTTGGCCCTGTTACCACGTTTGTTGATGTTGAGGGTACGGTGTTGGTAGGAGGGGGGGCATTGTGAATTTTTATCTACTACCTGTCTGTTTTTGTTTGCGTGACTAACGATAGCAAAAATGACGTGAATAAAATTATTCAAGGCTTCCTGGAGATTCACAATCAAACATTATGTGGGGGAAGCCCGCAGCAACATGTTGCAGCTGGAGTCGGTTACAGTCACGCCTGAAGTGGGGCTCTTGTTTGGGGTTACGAAAGGTCCGGGGGGGTGAGGCGGAGGTCTGGACTTGCGTCTTCCACCGCATGACCTTGGGTGTGTTTGTAAATACGATTCACTTCTCCTGTAAAAAAAAAGAGACAAGATCAGTGATCAGACGATATCAGAAAAGTGCAAAGATACAGGAAGATAGAAAAGGACCAATAAGATACCTGCGTGTGGGCATTGCAGGAAGCCGAGGAAAGTTATTACAAATATAAAAGATAACTAAAGTAAATAAGGGAAACTGACTCTGGAAAAGATTTCAGAAACGATAAAGGATGATTCCCACTAAAAAAATCCATGAAAAAATGTTTTTTACTCATTTTTAGAGTAAATAATTAATAGGAAGAATACTAAAGTAGCAAGGCTGTATTCAGCATTCAGACCCCTCCACTTATTCTAGACTTTGTTGTGTCCTAGACTTATTTCTAAATAAAGTGATTCTTGTTTTGTCATCAAAAAACACAACTTTTAAATAAAGTGACAGCAAGTACAGTGACTTTTAATTAAGTTGACAGCAATTACAGTGACTCTTCTTGGGTAACCTTCTAACAGCTGTGCACACCTGGATTTGGGCAGCTTCTCTGATCATAGATTTTCCCAAGCACTGTCGGTTTGGTAAACTGCAATCAGCTCTAGGTTTTATGTCCAAGCTTTAGCTGAGCCGCAGAAGGACATTCAGAGACTTGCTACTTCCACATTATCTTGACTGTGTGCTTTTGATCATTGTCATGCAGGTGAAAGGTGACTCTTCGTACCAGTCCAAGGTCCTGTGCACCTGCAGCAGGTTTTCTTTAGAAACCTTGTCATCCAACATTCCCTCAGCCTTCCCCAGTTTGACAGTACCTTGTACTAAGAAGCATCCCAATAGCCTTTTCACCACTGGGGTGATATTAGCTAGGTAAAAATAATCATATGCCTGTTGCTTAGATGTGGCTTCTATCTAGCCACTCTACCATAGACACCAGCAGGTTATCCCATCTTTACTCAGGAAGAGTAGCCTTTTGCTTCTTGTTCAACTGTCCTAGTAAGGTCCTTCATGCCCACATATCTAGTTTGGGATCTATGCAGAATTTTCCTCCATTATCAACTTTCATTGCACTTGCAATTTTTAATACCATTTTCCCAATCGGGACAGAATGCCATTCTGCACTTGCACTTGTGGACAGATGTATGCCCATCAAAATCACATCAAGCTTTCAATAAACATCTCACTGTCATCAAAACCAATAGGGTGCATCTGAGCTAAATTTGGAGTGCCTCAGTAAAGAGTCGGAATATTTGTTAAAGTGGGGACGTCTGAATGTACTGCACAAACTATCAGATTTAAAATTCAAAGCGACACTATTTGAACCTGAAAAAGTGCCATTAATTTTTAGAATTAATAGCTAAAATACTGAAGCAACTCGGCTGTATTTGGAACAGAGCCTTGAAAGTATGAAAAGTCAATGATAGAGTGAAACTTAAAACTAAACAAGTGCCTGTTAATAACCAAAGTGAATATATCTGATGTAGTGTATCCCCAGTGTGCCAGTGGGTTGTGTAACTGCACGGGCATCCAGGCCCAGCCCTAACCCACAGCTGGCTGCAGTGGCCCTTATCTTTCAGTCACTGACAGGGATTGAAACAGGAAATTCTTCTGCTACTTGCAGTGATCTGTGTCTGTACACTCTTTACCTGGCTACATGGGAGAGTGTGCATGGGACGGGGGTGGGTGGGGGGTGCACCT